>JADLZK010004594.1:0-151643 GCA_015847255.1 Hyparrhenia diplandra | reverse complement strand
AACAATGCCAATTCCACATCATCTTCCATAGTCCGAGGCCTATGCAATGTTATAGCAGACCTGATCTCATCCTTGAGGCCCCCAACAAAACGAGATACAAAGAAAGTATCATCATAAGAAGGATTGTACAAGAAAAACCCCATGAGCCAATTCTTCAAACTTCGATGGTAAGCATGCAAAATCCTCTTGTTTCGAGCTTGCAACCGCTGAGCCGGAGCTTGTACCGATCTTGGTCATAATGAGCAATCACAGCAGCTTGCATAGAATCCCAAGTCTGAAACCTCTGTCGGCGCCCATTGATCGCAACCACGCCGAGCAGAGCCCACAAAGTTCGACAGAAAAAAACGGTCCTCACGATGCCGCCACCGAGTACAACTCGGCAGGTCTCGCACTCGTCCACCCAAAAACGAGGATTAGAACCATCGAACTTAGGAAATTTCATCTTAGGTAACGGAACATAACGCGGTGCATAATCACGAGAATAAGCATGATCCTCAGGTCTACTAGGGTGAGTCTCCAAATGCATACCAGCGCCCGGGAGCGGTGGCGGACCCATGGTCACTCCACCCACGCCCCGTGGAAAGAGTCGACGCTGTGCCCGTTGGGCATTTCGTGAACGACGAGCTGCCATGGTGGCGCCCCGCGATGGTCCACCACGAAGAGCCGCGGGCGCCATGGCGGCGCCCGCGACGCGCCCATCCTCGGCGACGCAGCGACCGTGGCCGCCGCTGGCGACGATCCGCCGCTGCGCGCCGGATCGAGCGGGGGCGGCGTGGCTGGATCGGAGGAGTCGGAAGGATGGGCGCGGTCGACGATGCCTCCAAGCGCTGGAGCCGCAGGAAGCCGAGTCGCACTTGGACAGCAGCGGTCACGGAGTCGCCGGGTGGAGCTCACGAGTCTCCAACGAATTGAGCTTGTCCAACGCTTGCTTCATCATATCCTCGGCGGACTTGAACTGGGTGGAGAGGCCCTCGAGCGACGCCATGAATTCGAGCTCACGCTTCGCCGGTCTTCTCGAAGGCGCCAGCCCAAATCAACCGAGAACGCCGATGGGAAAAAATTTTGGTGGAAAAGTAGGAGAATCGATGGCTTTGGTACCAATTGTCACGAACTAGAGCGTCCGGACGGGTAATTTGGGGAAGAAATCGGGAATTTGGGGAAGATTTGAGAACGGAAGAGAGGGGGAACGAGAGAGAACAGGTTGAACAAGGGGATTGGGAAATTTCAGTCATTCATTTCTTGACTTCGACCGCTCAAACGAGCAACTCAAATACTCCCCATTCGGCCGAGCCCCTACGCCTACATGGGCCAAGCCGGGTCACAATTACAAGGCCCAAACACAGTTGGCCCACTCAGCTCAAACAACTCAACACACACTCCCGCTCATACTCTCAGCCACCAGTAGCAGGGTTCGTGACAGGGGAGGACCGGCGTAGCTGCGCATATTTATATAAATCGTAACCATACCATCCCATGTAAGTGATGATTAATGAATGGATGCCCCTCGCTCTCTCTACGTGTCACCCCGTTTGTCTAATACTTCCAACAATCTAGAGTCTTACTAGACAAAACTGGTTTGGACACCTAAAATGCATTTTCAATGATCGTAGACCTAAAGTGTCACCCTAACAAAGTTTGAGGTACACCGCTGGTGTATTTCACTCTTGTTATATACATATCAATTAGTGAATCACATTTTTCAACCATATTCATAGTTTTTCTTCTTTTGGCATGGTACACTCGTATGTACCTTCAATATTCATGCATTTGGCTGAAACTACAAGTGGTGAAAAGAACTTACGGTGCCGATTTATTAGACTCGGATCATTGGAAGCTAGCTATGACTGAAAGGGGAGTGCCCCTTTTTCTTCTTGCTTTGTTTTTTTTTTCCTTTTTGGCTTCTTTTCCATTCAATTCCATTTCATTTCAAATAAGTTTATGTATGCATATTATACGCTGCTCATGTACCTCAGTACATGGAAGTTTTCTAGCATAGCGATTTGTAGCCTAGCCGGCCTTGAAGTCGTTTCCCTCAAGCTCGTTTGTTATTTCTTATGCTGATGTAGAATGTCCCACAAACGCATCGAATACAGTTGTAGCATTTCGTCCAGAGGTCTGTGGCATGATCCATCATAGCCTTACTATTAAGATGCCCTCGCTCCATGGAATCCACTTTGGGACCATGTCCTTCACTACCGGATTCGAGTTCTTTCCCGTGAGCACGACACTCATGGGAAAGAGCCTTTCCCCCACGGGGAAGCCTTTCCTGTGAGTAGCTCATGGTGTAGCGGTGATGGGAAAGGAGACGCCGGAAAGGGCCTTTCCCCGTGAGCTAGATGGGGGGGCTCACGGCTTAGCCTTTCCCGTGTACCCCATGGCTCGTGGAAAAGAGTTGACGGGGAGGGGGAGGGGGGCTACGTTGATGGGTCACGGCTCCTTTCCCGTGAGCCAACCCGTTATGGCCTACGGCAAATTAATAAAAGAAACGACATTTCTATGTCCTTAGCTACGCCGTTAGGGCTCACGGGAAAGAAGATAGAAACATTGTTTCTTTTATTAATTTGTTGTAGGCCATAACGGGTTGGCTCACGGAAAGAAGCACCCTTTCCGTGAGCAGATCCCGGCTCACGGGAAAGAGTTGGGAAAGAAGATAGAAATGTCGCTTTCTTTTATTAATTTGCCGTAGGCCATAACGGGTTGGCACACGGGAAAGAAGCACCCTTTGCCATGAGCAGTATCCCGGCTCACGGGAAAAAAGTTGGTCCCTTTGCTGTGAGCCACTACACCAGCTCATGGCAAAGATATGGTTAATTTGCCATGAGCCGGCATTACGCTCACGGCAAAGAATTTTTTTATTTTTTTTGTTCCAAAGACATATTTATCACATATATATATTGCACATATAACACATATATATTATAGATTTCTCAGATATCACATATATAGCTCAATAATCCTCAATGGCACATATATTACATAAAATCCAAGGAGTCACAAGTTCACAAGTTCAACCATGAGTGCAACCATCACAATGACTTCACGAGTTCAAGTACACAAGTTTATCACCTAAATCATCATAACTTCATCAAGCCAACGGTCCCTGGGCCACCTTGTTGCTCCGCAGCTCGGTCCCAAGGGTTCGGAGGAGATGGGTTCAAGGCGTGAGATTGATCCCCGCACGTAGGAAAAGATATTTCATTTATGAGACAAAATTCAAGGTAGATTCTATTAACTTGAAAAAAAAGCAGGATAAAGTGTTAGAAATTTCGACAAAGACCTCCCCTACATGGAGGGGTTTCCAAACCTGCAACAAAGCATCGGCTCAATGGCCGACAACCATATGTCCATATGCACATCTCATGGTGCATTCGAAACTCCAAATCATTTCCATTCACATTCATATATGCATATTTGGAGTTAAGGTAGAGAAACTCACATGAGTGTCATAAGGATCCGGTGGTGGACCGAAGATCGGCGGTGGAGCAAAGACTGGCGGTGGAGCGAAGGACATTTGTGGCGGCGACTCTTCACCAACCCTGTGTCCAACACGCGCGACATACGCTAGGAGAGCTTCCAGGTTCTGTCTGTCCGCCCTGCCGCCCTCGCCCTCGCCCTCCTCTCTTCCTCTATCCGGGCCTATTTCAACACAAAGTTAGAACATAGAGAAACAGTATGTAAAGATAAATGAACCTTGAATACAAAAATAAATAACCTGGAGTTGGCAGTAGAACATGGAATTGAACCACATCTACGCATCCTCGGTTGTCCAAAAACGTGGACAATTCAAAATAGATACGATTATAGGTATATGTAGAGATCTATATACATCCAACCGTATTTCATTCGGCCATGGGAGACGCCTAACTGAGTTGTGCGATCTAGCTATGACCATGATATGGAAAGAGGGGTTACACCTAGGGTCGCGGTGGAGTCAGGCTACCGACCGAGGGAAGACGATTAGGGCCACCAAGGCACTCTAGCTCGGGCAAGGCACTCCGGCTCGGCTCGGACGGGCTCTTCACTCTAAAAAAAGAAACACACGGGCTCAATTGAAAAATTCGACATAACCTCCCTACATGGTGAGGCTTCTAAAACCCGCAAAAACATCCGACACTATGGCCGACAAACACATTCACATCAAGGGCACGATGGATGACAACCTGCAAAGCTGAAGACAATGACAGGGATATCTAGACCCGTCTCTGGCGCCCTCGGAGGCGCCGAGCGATAGGGATAGGGTCGGACGGATGACGGCGGGCCGGTCCTTCTCCCTTTCCTCTCACAAAGGGCGGCGGTGGTGCGAGGTCGAGGCGGCGCCTAGCAATACGGACGACGGGCTGGTCCTCCCCTTCCTCCCTCCTTCCTCCTCCACCTCCCTTCTCCGGCCTCCTCCTCCTCCATCTTCCTCCCTCCTTCGTCCCTCCTCCCCGCCCCCCTCTTCCTCCATCCCCTCCTACCTCTTTTCCTCGTTAGGTGGGAGGGGCGCGACCGGGTCAGAAAACATGGGGAGGGGTGGCCGAGCGGTGGTGGGCGGGTGGCGCGGCCGACTTGGCTCGTGGGGAGGGGCGGAGGGACGGGCGGCGCGGCGTGGACACACCGCACGGCAACAAGGGGGCGGCCCGCGG
This sequence comes from Hyparrhenia diplandra, assembly GCA_015847255.1. Lineage (NCBI taxonomy): Eukaryota > Viridiplantae > Streptophyta > Magnoliopsida > Poales > Poaceae > Hyparrhenia > Hyparrhenia diplandra. The sequence goes on along the minus strand of JADLZK010004594.1, from coordinate 147,018 downwards.
CCGAGCGGCGGCGGATGGTGCGAAGACAAACGGCGCAGCGCGGGTGTGGGTGCGCGGGCGGGCGGCGTGGGCGTGGGCGCAGCGCATGGCGGTATGTGTGTGTCGAGCGGCAATGTTGTGTGAGTGGCCTGTCTCGACGGACTTTTTAAAAATGTGGATTTCGGTCTTTGCCGTGGCGCGATCGGGCAGCTCACTACAAAGGCCTCTCCTTTGTCGTGAGCCGCCGATCGGGCCCACGGCAAACACTACAGAAATCCCCGCGCTTGTCGAGTAAAGTCAACCTCTTTGCCGAAAGTGTTTTTCTTCGGGCACTCGGCAAAAGAGCCTATTTGCCGAAAAGCTAAATAAAAAAAAAATCAAAGAAAAACACTCGGCAAAGATCTTCTTTGCCGAAAGTGTCAAATAAAAACACTCGCAAAGAATTCTTTGCCGAAAAGCCAAAAAAGACACTCGCAAGTGTCTTTGCCGAAAGTGCCAAAAAGAGCCTCTTTTTGCCGAAAGTGTCTTTTTTTGGCACTCGGCAAAGCATGTTTTCAAATCAGTTTTGAGGCCCTAAACGAGCTTAAATAAAAAAAGTTTTCAATTACAAAGTTTCATAACTTCTCAAGCTCTATAAAGTTTATTTTGGTCATTTCTTCATTTGACAAAGCATCAATAACGTTGTTCACAAAACTTACATCTCTTTCATATCCGCTCATAGTTTCCTAGAACTAGAAGAGAGATTAATAAGATTTACGAACAATGTTACTAACATTTTGTCAAATAAATAAATGACCAATGTAAACTTTGTAAGTCTCCAAAAGATATGAATCTTTATAGTACAAAACTTTTGATTTCAATTCATCTTATCATGCAAAACTAGGTCTAAAGCGCTCTCAAATTTAAAATTCGAATTTTAAATGACCTCGATGGAAAAACTTCCTAAATGAAAAGTGTAGATCTCAAAAGGTTATGAAACTTTGTAGTTGACAACTTTTTATTTAAGCTCGTTTGGGGCCTCAAAAACTGGTTTGAAAAACCTGTTTGCCGAGTTTTTTTACACTCGGCAAAGAGGCTCTTTGCCGAGTGTCTTTTTTAGGCACTCGGCAAATCCTGTTTTCAAACCAGTTTTTGAGGACCTAAACGATTTTAAATCAAAAAAGTTGTCCACTACAAAGTTTCACAACTTTTCAAGATCTACAATTTTTATTTAGGAAGTTTTTGCATCCGAGGTCGTTTGAAAAATTCGAATTTCCGATTTAGTATAATATATGAGGAGCTAATACGGAATCTAGACACAAGTGACAGTGTAGTGCAGTGGTAAGGCAGTAGACACGTGAGGGAGAGGTTGTGGGTTCGAATCCCACTTTCGCCGCAAAAGTGTCAAAAAGTGTCGAAAAACTTGGAAAAAGACCATGGTTGAGGGCAAGTGGTAGGCTGGGTCGGTGGCGGCCTCTCAAAAAAAAAAAAAAAAAAAAAATTTTGCTATTTTTTTTGGTTTTTTCGACTTTTATCTTTGCCGAAAGTGTTTTTCTTTGCCGAGTGCCCGATACCGCACTCGGCAAAGAATGCTTTGCCGACTATTTCTTTGCCGAAAGTGCTCTTTATCGAAAGTGCGGCACTTTCGGCAAAAAGCCTTTGCCGAGTGCAAAGGGGGCTTTGCCGAAAGTCGCGGCGAGCACTCTCGGCAAAGCGCTGGATTCCTGTAGTGAAAGGCCCGACATCGTGCCCCACCACAGACATACCGATGATTTTATTTAAATAATAATAATTCCCTTTGCCGTGAGTTGTATTAGGGGCTCACGGCAAAGGCCCGACACCATGCCCCACCGCAGGCCACCGCCGCTTTTATTTTTTTAAAAATAATGCCCTTTGTCGTGAGTTGTATATACATCGGTGCTCACGACAAAGAAGACTTCTTTTGGTGAGCGTTCCACGAAATATGCGCGACGCTCACGACAATGGATATTTCATAAATATATTTTTTTTTTCTCTCTCCCTCTATTTCTTTTTTTCGGGCACATTTTCAGAATTTGTGCTTTCTTCCTTCAAAAATACCTTGTAACATTCACTCACCCATACATAATTAATGAATTGACCATTATTTATTGTGGTTCTATCTCTAATTATATTTACTTAATTACAACATAAAATTATAATAATTATCCAAATGATTCGGATAATAACCAAAATTTCACATGACACAATCTCTAATGTCTATTGCATATTGAAAAAGTTTCATAGTCAAACCACAACTTGTTCGCCACATCCACATCAAATCACACTAGATCATTCTCAACAAACATTAAACTTCTCCGTAGATGTTGGAATTTGTGAACATCGTGCGTGCCAACTTGTGGGAATCCTTCTCAAATTTTTACCATAACCTCGGTATACGATATCATGACATATTATCAAATTTTATAATTTTTGAACTTCGTGTATATTCTAGAATTTTAAAACCACTCGAGCAAGGCTTAATGTTCGTATTTTCGTAATAAGATGTTCTAAATTTGGTTTTATTTTTTTATATGTAAGGCCTTACTTTGTGTTGAATAACAGGAATATCAACTTTTTACTATATTTTTTCAAAAATTTCAATCACTTGTAGTTCAAATTTGGCTTCATTTTAAAAATTACCGTAAAAAGAGAATAATTATCTAAATATACCAAATAAAGTCAAAAATGCACCAAAATTTAACATGGAGTGCCATACGATGTGTAGTAACTGCAGAAAAAAAGTTTAGAGGGCAAAAAGCAAAAATAAAAAAAAGGTTACACCCTTTGCCGTGAGTCGTAACCCCAGCTCATGGCTAAGGGATACTTTGCCTAGAGGCTGCATAAGCTCACGGCAAAAGGGGGCTCACGGGAAATCCTTTGCCGTGAGCTGGACGGCGCGTTTCACGGCAAAGGGTGACGGAGGACGGACCGCCTCCCACCGTGGCCTTTCCCCCCGGACGGCAAAGATGGGTTGCCGTGAGGGAAGCCTTTGCCGTGTGCTTGTACCGTGCTCACGGGAAAGAGAGGCCTTCCCCGGGAGGCGCTCACGGGAAATATTTCTCCTACGGGAAAGCCTCCGATTCCGGTAGTGCTTGTTTCTCTGAATTTCCTAAACTCCTTGTCATTGCAACCGTCTCAAGGATCACGGTTGTAATCTTGCGACCGATTCCTTGTAATTATTGTTATTTAGTTAAAAATAAAAATTGATAGGGAGGACACCTTCTTATGAATGTGATGTTACTCTAGTTGGCCCGCCAGATTCTAGTGCAGTATATACAGCCGTGCGAGGCGAAATGCACAAGACAACGAGCTCGTACAAATTCAGAAGTAGCTGTTGTCGTGTTGAACTTGAACCAGGCACGACACAGAGCTCGCACCAATTCTCGATGCATGCAGCCATGGCCACCAGGCCGACTACCCACGTCGTGCTTTTCCCCTTCCCCGCCCACGGTCATCAACCAGGCATGGTTGCCGTCGCGCGCCCTCATCCACAGCTCCTTCCCCGAAGTGGGCATCACACTCGTCTCCACGCCACGCAACATCGCCGCCATTCGCGGCTCCTCCGGCGAGGCGTCGGCAGCAGTGTCCTCCATTTCCCTCCACGCGCTGCCGTTCGTCCCAGCGAACCACGGCCTTCCAGATGACTGCGAGTCCACCAGCACCCTTCCAGTCTCGCAGTTCATCACCCTCTTCGAGGCCTTCGAGTCCCTGGAGCCGGCCTTCGACGCCCTGGTCTCCAGCCTACTGCAGTGCGACGCCGACGACGCCGACACCAGCACCGGTGGCGGCGGCGTCTGCATCATCGCCGACCCGACAATGGCGTGGACGGTGGACGTGGCGCGGCGTCACGGGTGCGCGCACGCCCTGTACCTGTCCTGCAGCGCGCTTGGCTCGGCCGTCCTGCACGCGCTGTGGAGACACATGCCAGCTCTGCCTTTCGGCCCCGACGGCGTGCTCCGCCTCCGCCTGCCGGAGGACGACGACGAGGTGGCGCTTCACCGGTCGCAGCTGTCGACTATTTTCCTCGACGCCGACGGCGTCGAGCGGTGGACGGCGTTCCAGCACCGCTGGATACAGTACGGGTACCGGACGGACGCTATCATCGTCAACACCGTGGAGGAGTTGGAGCCCAGGGGCCTCGCCATGGTACGCCGCACCCTCGGTGGCGACGTCGCAGTGTTCCCCGTCGGACCCTTGGTCGGGACGGCGCCGGCGACGGCGGACACGACGCCGGCGCCGTGCTTGGCTGGCTGGACACGCAGCAGCCGGCATCAGTGCTCTACATATCTTTCGGCTCCCAGAATTCGATACGGCCGAAGCAGATGACGGAGCTCGCCGCTGTGTTGGAGCTCACCGGCATTCCCTTTGTCTGGGTCATCCGTGCCACCGTGGGAGTGGAGCCCAAGGATGACGGCGACATGCCGTGGTTGCCGGAAGGGTTCGAGGAGCGGGCGCGTGCTATGAACAGAGGCCGGCTAGTCCGTGGATGGGCGCCGCAGGTGAGGATCCTGGCGCACGCGTCCACCGGCGGCTTCCTCAGCCACTGCGGCTGGAACTCGGTGCTTGAGAGCCTCGTCCATGGCGTGCCCATCGTTGGCTGGCCCATCTCGGCCGAGCAGTTCTACAACGCCGACATGCTGCAGGAGGAGTGGGGCGTGTGTGTCGAGGCGGCGCGCGGCAACCTGGAGAGCTCCGTGGTCTGCAGGTCCGAGCTGGCCAAGGTCATGGAGTCGGTGATGGGGGACACTGACACAGCAGGGAGGATGCGTCGTCGTGTTCTGGAAGTACAGGAGATGCTCAGCAAGGCGTGGGCGAACGACGGAGGATCGTCCAGGATAGCGCTGCACGGCTTCTTCACAGCTATCACTACAGCAATCCGCTTCTTTGCCGAAAGTGCGAAATCGCTTGCCGAGAGGGAAAAAATCGGGCACTCGGCAAAGACCATCTTTGCCGAAGTGCCAAACTGAGCACTCGGCAAAGACTTCTTTGCCGAAAGTGCCAGGCCGCCGGGCGTGTCTCCCACTCGGAAAATTATATCTTTGCCGAGTCGCGTAGCCGTCGGCAAAATAATACACTCAGCAAAGAATAATATGACCAAACGGCCACGTTTTCCGTCACCTTTGCCGAGTGTCGGACGTTAGGCACTCGGCAAACTAGGTATCCTTTGCCGAGTGCCGCACGATATGCACTCGGCAAATTGGGTCTTTGCCGAGTGCCCGACCTGGCACTCGGCAAATTATGCATTTTTTTTTGTTTTTTCGTCCCATATTTTTTGTGTGGCCTTGGTACACTAATTACATCTCATCTTCAGAATTTGGGACAATTTCAAGTTGTTTTGCTATATTTCATGAATTATTTCTATTTTCTTGCATTTTCTCGACCACTCTAAATTTGAACTGCAGGTACATGAAATAATGGAATTTGGTCATTAAAAAATATTATTCATGATGTTTGGCGTATGTTTAGGCTCAATCCAGAACTCGCGTGAAATTACGAACATTTTTGTGTCGGAACATGACGAGTTACATGCGGGAAAAGTGTTTTTAAATTCTATAAAAATCCAAACGAAGTTTAAAAATCATGAAACTTGGCGAGGTGTCTTGTCATCTCATGAGGAGGCTGTGGTAAAATTTGAAAAAGTTTCGAGCAAGTTGTGACGTCGGATGCCTAAAACTCGAGAGATCCCCACACTTGATCACATGTGGAGAGTGTGGAGATGTCAAGCACCTGTTCTTGACGCTGATAATACCTGGGCACCCGGGCAACAATATGGGTGTGTTCATGCAGTCAGTGTGGGATGAATTGCAAGATGCTTGGCAAAATGGGGTAATCGACGCATTTAACCGAGCTACAAAGACGAACTTTACAATGCATGTGTGGTACCTATATTCAATGCATGAGTTCCTGGCTTATGGCATATTCAGCGCATGGTGTGTTCATGGGAGGTTCCCTTGCCCCACATGCAAGGCAGCTGTGATGTTCACCTGGCTGAACAAGGGTGGCAAGTATTCTTCATTTGACAAACATCGTCAATTCCAGCCCGAGAACCATGAATTCAGACTAGACAAAAAGCACTTCACGAAAGGTGTTGAAGTCACCGACCCCATCCCAAAGTTTATGACCGGTGAAGAGGTCCTTGCCGAGATGTTGTGCGATAGACCAAAGCTAGTGATAGAGACCCCTAGCCCTGGGAAGAGATGGAAAAAGGGCCCGGCCGACTACATCATCAAAAGGGCCGATAGGAAGGAAGTACTACAGTGGATGAAGACGTTATCGTTCCCTGATGGGTATGCGGCGAATCTGAGTAGGGGAGTGAACTTGCAGACTATGAAAGTCTTAGGGATGAAGAGTCATGACTTCCACATATGGATTGAGCGGATCCTTCCTGCGATGACTCGGGGATACCTCTCCGAGCCAGTGTGGCGCGTCCTGGCAGAGTTGAGCTTTTTCTTCCGCCAGCTTTGTGCTAAGGAGTTATCTCGGGATGCGATTGCTGATCTGGAGCGTGCTGCACCTGTGTTGATCTGCAAGTTGGAGATGATATTTCCACCTGGCTTCTTCCTGTCGATGCAGCACCTGATTTTGCACCTTCCGAGCGAGGCACGATTGGGGGGGCCCGTGCAGTTCCGTTGGTGCTATCCAATCGAGAGGGCTCTCAAGGTACTTCGGAGAAAATGCAGGAATAAAGCCAAAATTGAGCCTTCCGTGGCAGAGGCATACATTCTAGAGGAGGTGTCGACCTTCACACAGGCGTACTATACTGAGAAACTTCCCAGCGTCCACAATCCTACCCCCTCGTTAACGCGCCGACGAGTTCATCGAACCTCAGCCTTTTCAGAGGGCAAGTCGGAAGAGGAAGCGCAGCTACCCACAAGCACTTGTCCTTTGATGAGTGGCGCACTATCATGCTCTATGTGTTGTTGAACCTTGACGAAGTGGGTCCTTATCAGCAGTAAGTTCTCAATGAGCTTGTTCCATACGCCATCACTATCGTCCACCTATCGATCCGACCCACTTGCCTTGTTTTTTCAGGGAATTTATTGGTCAACACTGGTGTAAGATGAATTTTTGGCATAAGTGCCTATAATTATTAATTAGACAGAATGAATTGTTCTAATTAAGCTAGACGTACAAAGCATTTTATATGTGGCTTAATATCACAAAGCCCATGCAAAATTGGTTACTATTTGATATGGCCATGCATTCTTGGCCCATGTTTATTTCTGGCCGTCACGTATTAACCGGTCAAATACTTATATTTGTTAAAACGGGCCAGCTCGTGTGCATATATATATGGCCGGATGAGAAGGATAGCAAATGTATACGTGAATATATGCTGTGGAGATACGTACATATCTATAGCCTCAATACTTGAAGGGAGTCCATCGGCATCATGATAGATAGCTTCCTGCATATTCCATCGGATATACTTGAACGAAACAGATTATGCATTCGTTAGCTTGCATGGCAAGGATTCATTCGTTGGCTTGCATGGCAAGGGAACGTAAACACCCAAGACACTAGATAATATACGGATATACACTAAGAAATATACCATTTGTTGAGATCGTTACGTACGACTTGGCCAAGAAGTTGATGCCTGGCTCAGCCCCCTATATAAACAGCCGGTCATTCGATAGGCAGGGGCATTCGCTATTGCCATCTGCATTCGCTCTCGCATTCACGTCCGTCTCATTCGCACGCACGCCCTGCACCATCCGCACGCATCCACGCACAGCAGCGCCGTCGCCTCGCATCTGCTGTTCACGACCACCTCGACGCCGGAGGAACCCGCCGTCGACCTTGCCATCACCTCGCCGCCGTCGTCGACACTTCATCACCAACAACGTCCATGGCCGCGCACGCTTACGGTGAGATCTTGTATTTCATTTAATTAGTTGATATGTGTTGCATGCATGCCAGGGATATACACGTAGTAGATGCATCTCGCATCTCGCCGGAGTTTGGCCAGCAGTATCTACGGGCAGCACGCATGGCAGCACAGCAAGCCGGCGGCCATCTTCAAGATAATGTGCTAGCCATGGCCCCCAAATCCATCTACTATGCAGCAGCGAAGAAAAGACGATGGCCATCCACGGCGTCCAGCAAGATGACCCAGCATGGCAGCGACAAGCTTTAGCCCGACGGCCCGAGTGAGCTCAGCAGTTGATGAAGCAAGCAGCAAACGGCAACATCGGCAAGAGCGGTACACGGCAAGATTGGCACAATGTCCAGCAAGATCGGCAGCACGATTGTGCCCAGCATGGCAGCGACAAGCTTCAGCCCGAGCACGTGTTCAGTAGCAGTCCGGCATGGAGGCAGATCAGCTTCTATGATCGATAAGCAATACGTGACCAAGATAATTTGGAAATAGCAGCCCGACGGCGATTAACATCATCAGTGGTCTGGCGGCTTGATGATTGTCAACGTTGACCCGGCGGCCGGCGGCACGACGACGTACGTGCGCCTTCAACGTGAAGATGATGGGCTGGTAGATGTACGTGGTGACATGGCTGTAGCATCAGTGCAATTCAGCATATCAGTGACTAGCTAGCAACCGTACTGGCCCATTAACAATTATTTTAATGGCCCATGTTTCAATATGCAAAGCTCTCCAACATCATGAAGCGTGGCAAAGCATATAAGAAGCAAGAATATAAGTCAAGATCAATCGGGCTGTTGAAAATAAAGTCGTCGATCGTGGATACTCGGCCCCTTTATATACATATATAAACGCCGTGGCGCAAGGCACGGCGGAACGATTAAAATCATGGCGCAATGCATGGTCAAATAAATAAATGCCGTGGCACAATGCATGGCTGAACGAATAAAACCGTGGCGCAACGCACGGATCGGTGTCGTAGCGCAATGCATGACCTATGCGGGCATGGTCTACTTGCTCGACTAATTTATCAAATATTTACATTGACGCTGAGCATGCGCGTCCCGAAGTTTCACATGGAGGAATCTCCCAAGCATTTCATGAGCACAAGTCTCACGTTCACCTACCATTTTCCGCACCGCCAAGGCCGGTGATCCATATGAAGTCATCCTACTTCCCCAGACCGACGAGGCTGGGACGTTTTCTTTTCCGCGACCGACGAGGCCGGAAATACTTGTTCGCGACCGACGAGGCCGAACATCCTCGACTTCATTATGGGATCCGCATGGCGAGGCCGGATACCATTTGCTAGAGACCGACGAGGCTCTGGCACCATTTTTCATTTACTTGTGCTTATGCATATATTTTGGAGACAACTTTGTATATATTTGGAGACGACAACGACGACCATCGGCATAGCTTAATCGGAGGTGTTCTACGGTCCGACACCGCGGATGTAATTAACCGGTGGCCTCTAGAGGCCCCGGGAACCAGAAACTACACGATCCTCTGATTGTCAGATGGAGCTCGGCGCAAATATATATGTGGGAGATTGTACTTTGTAATTCTATGATGAATAATAAAGTGATATTTCCCTGAACTTTTGTTATTTGTGTTTATTGCACATTTACATTATTTTGTATACGCATGTATACTGGCACGCCTGCGCTTATTTAGTACTAGGAAGTACGATCCGTAAATCACAGAGAGATCCCGCGTTAGTGATTTTTCTGGCGAAACAAATTGGCACGCCCAGTGGGACATGGTTCTCCTCCCATCTTTGCTATGCTCGATGGTCATTTAAAAGTCGTCTCCAGAGATCTCCACATTCATGATGCATATATCATTTGCCTTTCAAGATATTGACCTTGAATTTTATATTGTGTAGGTGAGCCGGCCTCTGTTGAGAGCCCCGCCTCTTTCATGATCAAGTTTGGGGCATTCCCGCCCACTCAAGTTCTGACTCATGGCAATGAAATTCACATCAAATCCATGGAGTCAAAGAGAGCCAGCAAGCTAGCATATGCTAAGGCTGAAAAGGAACGCGGCTCTCTGATTGCTGCAACCCGTGACTTGCTAGCTGGTAACATGGAGTCTGATGCTGCAATACTCCGTGGCGAAACATTGCTGGGGGCGCTAGACCAAGTCAAGAAGGATCTTCGCCACAAGATGTTGAAAGCAAGACAGTCACGTCTTCCTAATTCCCTGCGGAATTTTAGAAGGAAATATGCTAAGACACAGAAGCTTCAGGAGAAATTAGCTTTCGATGTTGCTGTTGACAAGACGCCTGAAGAGTGGCCAGCCGAGGAGACTCCAAATGATGATGATTTATTTCCTCGTGAATGGACTGGCCACCCTACAAAAGCTAAGACCTTGATTCGTAAGATAATTAGGGAGCACCTTCAGAGACGGCGCTTGCCCGAAAGGCTGTTTCCAGCAAGCTTGAATGCTCAGCATAGTAGTGCCTTCCAAGGAGGAAACATAGTGACGTGCTTCCACATTTCAGCAAATGATGACTCTTCTAAAACGGAAAATCGATTTTCCGTCCTTCCATCGGAGGCCCCAGCTCCTCATTCTGGAGAGCTCCAACAGCAGTTTCAACAGTTACAAGACCAGATGAATAATCTCAGAAGGCAGCTCCAGCCTCAAGAGACGCCGTCAGGCTCACGCTCAGGGGGCAGGATGAATTCTCGCACTCCAAACTGGCGACCTCACCAAAATCATCAAGTCTGGGCTCCGCGGAGGAGACTTCCACCAAGAGATGCACATCCAGCTAGTTGGAACCGTTGGGCGCGTTCTCAAGAGCATCGCCCACAGACTCGCCAAGTTTATGTGCCTCGCAGTCAAGTTCAGAACAATGCGGAAGCACCGCTTCCTCTACGACCAGTGCAACAAAGATCTCAAGCACCACCGCAAGCGCCACTTCCACCTCGTCCAGCGCAACACAGACCTCCTGCAATGCAACTGAGGGCCTGGCAAGAACCCTCTGCTACTCAACTGAGACGTGAAAGGCGAAGGAGGAGTCGACTAGCTATGTACCGAGAACTCCAAAACTTGGTATTAAGGCACGTTCAAGTTCGTGTTCGTCCTGATGGGCGTATTTATCCCGATAATGAGAGGGTCTCGCTGCGAGTTTCACCTCGTCTGCAAGAGAATGAGAGATACGGGTTCCTCATTGAGCACCTGGCCCCTCGACTTCGCCAGGAATCCACTAATATTCCAATTGCTACAGGTGGTACGCTTAAGGAAGAAACTGCTCAAGTGCAACCTACTGCTGCAGTACAGAAGGATGAGCTGCCACGGAACGACCCTATGCAAGTTGATGTGCCGGCTTCTACCGCCAAACCTGATGCAAACATAGCCGATCCTAGAGTTGCTCCTGAGAATGAAAAGGAGAAAGAAGCGGCAACAATTGACAAGGCCACGTGTGGCATGATAGAGGTGTGTACACCTCAGGATTCACATCCTAGCTGGCAACCACCTATGGTTACCCAAGAGCTGACGTATCTATCAGATGAAGAGATTGTCCCAAACCCAATAATAATCCTGGGAGCAAGTTTCCAAGGGGAAATCAGTCATGATTTAAAATCACCCATGGCTCAATGCCTACCTGTTTCTGGGAGAAGTCGACCAGTAAGAAAGAGGGCAGGACCCTATGATCGCCCTGGCCAATTTAGGGACATTGCCTCCAGACTCCCAACTGATGAACGCCAATTAGAACAAGTGGCGGGAAGAGTAGGAGCCAATACCCGTATGAAGACAGAAGCATATCGTCGTATCGCTGGGAGTCTACACATTTCTGGCCGCGATGGACAAACTGCTAGCGACTCAGATTCTGAGTCATCAGCTTCTCTTGAAGCTCGTTCACACTCCCCTCATTACTCAACGCTTGCCCGATCTGTCCTCTCCGGAGATGAGGGCGATTTACTCAATGCTAATGTCGCTCCCGTGAATATGGCAAATGACAATGAAACAAGAAGTGCGGAAAAGCTACCAATGGGTGCAAAAGCTTCGACATCGCAAACGCCTGAAGAACGTGAAAAGGCAAGAGATAAAGAAATCGATGAGTTGAGGACTCAGATGAAGCAGCTCGTGTCTATGATGGCAAAATTGACTGCAAATCAAACGCAGCATGTGCCAATAGATCCACAGATCGAGGAATTTGAGCGAGCAGGGTTCGCTCTCCCGCACTTCCCGCATACATGGAGCCAGATCAACCTCAACCGGAGGATACTGCCAATTTGTTAAATGCTCATACGGCCCCTGAAGGTAACAATGCACCAACAGGGACACTCAATGATTACCATGACATTGCCGAAGATATTATTAATAGAAAGATGAAGCAAATAGCGGCTGAGAGAGCCCCTAGACCAATTGAAGAGGTTCAAAAACCGTATGATTCATGGCATGATAAAGTTCCATTCCCTGCTGGGTGGCACCCACCAAAGTTTCGCCAATTGAAGAGGTTCAAAAACCGTATGCTGCTACCCATCAAAAGTTTGTCCCGCGCAGGGTATGTTCTAAAGGACCTTGAACCCACTAGTGTGGTGATTTGTGGATATGACAGCAATGGAAGCCCAGCATTGGGTACCATCACATTGAAGATGCAAATGTCCACGTTTGCCTTCAAGGTTAAGTTCTTCGTGATTGAGTTTGCCACTTCTTATTCGGCTTTGCTTGGGCGACCATGGTTGCATAAATACCAAGTCGTTCCATCAACACTCCATCAATGTCTCAAGTTTGTAGATAATAACGGAGAGCAACAAAGGATCGTTGGCAACCTTAACCCTTACACTATGCAAGAAGTTCACCATGCCGATGCAAAGTATTTCTTCTCTTCAGAAGGGGTTGAAAAGCAGCTGGGGCGCACTACGCCGCCCGCAAATGTGCTAATTACTCCAAATAAAGCACCTACCTTAGCTGAGATGAAGTATTTGATAACTCCATGTGCAACGTCTGGTAGACGGAAGAGCTCGTCAAGCCGGGCCCTAGAGTTGGGAGACGGGAGTCACCCGACTGATTCTATTGTTCCAGTAAGCACACCCTCAAAAGAGTCAAAGGCAGATAGTTCATCCCAATTATGGACATGGAACCTCACTCCAAACAAAGTAACTCCTCCAAAGGCGGTAGTAGAAACTCCTGCAGCCCCAACGCCTTCAAGGTCAGAATTGCAAAACCCTACAGAGGTCCTTCCTATGAAAAAGGACCCTCATGCTAATTTGCTTGAGTCAAATTCTTTGACTAAATCTGAGCCTCCTGCAACAGTTATTGAAGACCAGGGTGACTCATCCCTCACCCAAGTGGGCAATGATGCAACAAAGCCCCAAGGAAAGGTCAAGAAGATGGTGGCCAAAATCGAAAAGGTGGCTTCAGATGCCCCTGTTCCTCAACCCTCATCATTATACATTTCTACTTGTAAGCCATTAGAGGTCTGGGTTGCTCCAGACCTCCATGTGGGTAATTCCTCAACAATATTTTATAAAGTACCACAAACAAAACCTTACAGTACTTTGTCTAATTTCGCAGATGTTCAAACAAATGAGGAGGAAGAAGTTCGGGCCACGTTAAAGGCAGAACCTAGAATGGTTCCCTTACTTGAAAGGGCCGGAATCAAGCTGCGACCAAACCAGCAATTACCACCCCCTCCAAGCATCTGTGAAGAATGGTGGAGCCAATCTGAAAGAATAATCAAAAGCGGTCGAGCGTCTCGTTCTAAACGAGGCATCGGTTATTATGAAAACTCTTCTGATGATGAGGAAGATGTCAATGGCCCTAAGTATCAGGCCACTTGCAATGTAATAAGTGAAGATTGGCAACGCGAGCTATGGGGAGAATCCTCCTCAGACGAGGAAGACCTCGAATGTTTATGTCCTTATGTTTACCCTTCTTGTGCAGCTACTAACGCAATGCAGAGACATCGCGACAAAGATTATATTCTCACAGCTATGCATAAGATAGCAGTCGCACCACATGGGGAAGTATTAAATGCAGCCCCTGCTCCTGAAGAACTAGAAGATGGGGTACAACACACCACAGACGAGTTGGTCGAGATAAATCTAGGAAGTGATGATGATCCACGACCGACCTTCGTGAGCGCCACTCTTACGCCTGAAGAACGTGAAGATTATAGGTAGTTTCTGATGCAATATCGTGACTGTTTCGCATGGTCCTATAAGGAGATGCCTGGTTTAGACCCAAATGTTGCTACTCACAAGTTGGCAATAGATCCTCAATATCGCCTCAGAAAACAACAACCACGGCGTTATCGACCCGAGCTCGAAAATGACATAGTAGCGAGAGGTGGACAAGTTAATCAATGCTGGGTTCATAAAAGAGATACAATATCCTCGATGGTCGGGCAAGCATAGTACCGGTCATGAAGAAGAATGGGCAAGTCGAGTGTGTGTAGACTTTCGTGATCTAAATCGCACTTGCCCAAAAGATGAGTTTCCAACTCCAACAACCGAGATGGTAGTTGATGCTACTACAGGCTATGGCGCCCTATCTTTCATGGATGGATTTTCAGGCTACAATCAAATCAAGATGGATGAAAATGATGCCTATGATACAGCTTTCCGAACACCAAGAGGCACTTACTATTACACCGTGATGCCCTTCGGTTTAAAAAATGCGGGCGCCACTTATCAAAGAGCCATGGCTGTTGTGTTTCATGGTCTGTTTCATGATTCCGTGGAATGTTACATCGATGACTTAGTCGTGAAAACTCGAGATAGACAAATAGCATCAAGATGACTTGCGCACGGTGTTTGAGAGGTTACGCAAATACCAACTCAAGATGAACCCTCTTAAGTGTGCATTTGCCGTTCAGTCGGGAGTCTTTGTAGGCTTCATCGTTCGTCAACGGGGTATAGAGATTCAACCAAAGAGTATAAAGGCAATCCTTAAGATGTCCCCGCCACAAAATTTGAGTGAGCTCAGAACCTTACAAGGTCTACTAGCCTACATTAGGCGTTTCATCTCCAATTTATCAGGGCGTATCCAACCCTTTTCCAAGTTAATGAGGAAAGGCGCACCCTTTATATGGGACGAGCAATGTCAAAATGCCTTTGATAGTATCAAACGCTATTTGCTCAATCCTCCTGTTCTAATGGCACCCATCCAGGGACGCCCTTTGATTCTATATATAGCGGCACAACCATCCTCTATTGGTGCCCTTCTCGCTCAAATAAATGACGAAGGAAAGGAGGTAGCATGTTACTATCTCAGTCGCACTATGGCGGGGGCTGAACACAACTACTCCCCAATTGAGAAGCTATGTCTCGCACTCATATTTGCCCTAAAGAAATTGCGGCATTATTTACTATCTCATGAGATACAACTTATTGCGAGGGTGGACCCTGTTAAGTACATCCTAAATCAACCAGTTCTTGCTGGAAGAATTGGCAAGTGGGCCTTACTCATGATGGAGTATGACATAACTTATGTGCCACAAAAGGCCGTCAAAGGCCAAGCCTTGGCAGATTTCCTTGCCGCTCATCCTGTCCCGGATGACTCCCCTTTAGTCATGGACCTCCCGGATGAAGAAGTATTCAAAACAGACATCGAGGCCCCGTGGGAGCTATATTTTGATGGAGCAGCCCGCACTGAATATGGCCTTGACAAGAGGCCAACAAGGAGAGCAGGTGCGGGGATAGTATTCAAAACCCCTCATGGGGATACAATGTATCATTCATTCTCTTTACTCAAAGAACAATGCTCAAACAATGAGGCGGAGTATGAGGCCCTCATATTTGGGCTACTACTAGCCCTCTCTATGGATATTCGTGTTCTTCATGCATATGGGGATTCCCAGCTCATCGTGAGGCAAATCAATGGCATGTATGAAGTCCGTAAACCGGAATTAATGTCATACCATCACGTTGCATGTAAGCTTATGGCTAAGTTTGAGCACATTGAGATTAATCATATCCCACGAAGTGGAAATGCATCGGCTGATGCCTTAGCCAAACTTGCGGCTTCCTTAGCCCTCCCCGACGGAGAAACAGAAGTAAAGGTAGAAGAAAGATGGCTCCTTCCAGCTATGCTTGACCTCATACCTGAAGATGGTGAAGTAAACACCATAATTACAAAAGTTCATGATCAAGACTGGCGTAAACCATTCCTCGATTACTTTAAACATGGGACACTTCCAAGTGATCCTGTCGAACGGCGCCAGTTTCAACGACGCGTCCCGTCTTACATCTTCAAAGCAGGTGTGTTATACAGGCGGTCCTTTGGCCATGAACTGCCCCTCCGATGCCTTTCTCGAGAAGAGGCTGATAAAGCTCTTAAAGAAGTTCATTCCGGAGTATGCGGTGGGCATCAAAGCGGGCCAAAGATGTATCATAGTCTCAAACTCATGGGACTCTTTTGGCCAGGGATGATGGCCGACTGTATTAAGATAGCGCGGTCTTGCCATGACTGCCAAGTACATGGGGACTTCAAGCACCAGCCCCCAGTTCCTCTCCATCCTACTATACCCTCATGGCCTTTCGATGCTTGGGGAATTGATGTGATTGGCATAATTGAACCACCATCATCACGAGGCCATCGCTTCATTCTAGCAGCCACAGATTATTTCTCAAGATGGGCAGAAGCGGTACCACTAAGGGAGGTAAAGTCAGATAATGTCATCAACTTCCTCGAGCGTCACATTATTTATCGCCTCGGCGTGCCTCGCCGAATAACTTCTGATAATGGAAAAGCCTTCACATCCACCAAAATGGCTAGATTTGCGAGCAAGTACAAGATTGATTGGAATTGCTCCACAGGATATTACCCTCAAGCCAATGGCCTAGCAGAGGCCTTCAACAAAACGCTTGGCGGGATTCTGAAAAAGACAGTCACAAAACACAAGCGAGATTGGCATGATCGCTTGTTTGAAGCATTATGGGCATATCGTGTTACAATCCGAACGCCCACGCAATCCACTCCTTACTCCTTGGTGTATGGCACCGAAGCCGTGTTGCCCCTAGAGGTGGAGCTTCATGCATTACGAGTCGCCATCCATGATGAGCTTACTCAAGATGAACAAATCCGGCTTCATTTTCAAGAGCTGGATGCACTAGAAGAACGCCGTTTAAATGCGCTACAAAACCTTGAGTTCTATCGTCACAACATGGCTCGAAAGCGTATAACAAACTCGTCAAACCGCGAGTCTTCAAGAAGGGAGACCTGGTACTGGTGCTCCGACGACCTATCATCGTGACCAAAGGCAAAGGAAAATTCGAACCGAAGTGGGAAGGGCCCTATGTCGTAGAGCAAGTCTATGATGGTGGTGCCTACCAACTAATTGATCAGGCGGGAATCCGGCCAATGCCTCCAATCAATGGCCGATATCTTAAAAAATATTTTCTTTAAAAAACATGAGGGCATATGAAGGACATGTAACCCCCTTTGTTAAAACAAATGAAAGGTGGGGATACGATGTTCTAGTGTTTTTTTAAAAACAAAGGGATGTCAAATCATCCCATATCAAAAGGCTTCCCTACGACATCGATAAGCTGGTAACTTAAGACTTGTCTCGCTTGAGAGCTCGTCAATGGGTGATTCAACCAACACAATGCACATAAGGTACATGCTATGTGTGTGGGACCAAACAAGAGAGGCTAATTTGACTCGAACCAGAAGTTGTCTAAGTTTGTACGCCCCGTACTTTCTCTTGCTTCATCCGGCGGAGACATCCACATATGGGGAAAACTATAGGAAAAAGAGCATGAGAGGGCTACCTCCCCCAACAAAAGTTGCGGTGCAGTGTGCAGCTTCTTGCCACCCCAACATTTTCAACAAGGGACTTCAAAAAAAAAAATGATGCCCGCGAGGTCTAGTCTCACAAAGCGTGGAAGGTATGATCTCGAAGGTCTTGAAGGACGCTCCAATCAAGTCTCAAGACTCAAGTCAACAAAAAAAAAGTCCAAGCAAGTAAATGGACAATTCAAAGTCTACAACATAGCAAAGCTATGAATCAAGTTCAAGTCAATCAAAGGAACGCCCGCTTGCGCCGGAGAGTGACTACCTTCCACCACCCTCGCAAAAAAAAAATGAGGCATACATCCGAGCCTTATACCCATAAAACAATTCCATCTCAGCCACACCTAATGTCTCTTGAGGAGTCCGGGGCTGACGACTTTAGTCCGACTGATGTGACGATTTGAAGAAGTCTCTATTGCTTCGGGAACGCCTACTACATGTCATCCTTACACGAACACAGGCAACGAACAAGGCATCTCAGAGATTGAGCTCTCTCGCAAACTTGTTAGCGGTCACCACCATATAGCTTATCGATAAAAGGGAAGCCGACATTTTTTTAATAAAAAAATCCCCTTTTACCCAACACCTGATCAATCACTATATAATTTATTTCGCCATGAATGCCGAAAAGGATTGCTTACTTCATGGGAGCAGAGAAGTATACCATAGCGGTTCCTACGGATCTGTGAAACCCTTCAATTTTATTGGCTGGCGCCGTAGCTGTTTAATGGCCGCAATAAGATTGATAAAACTCATGGAGAAGTGACATGTACATTCGTCGCATAAGTTCTATTGGCTGGCATCGTGTCAAAACGATCGCAATAGAATAAATTTCTCTTTGGGAAGTGGTATGTACTTTCACCACACAAAAGGATGTATTGGCTGGCGCCGTGCAGCATGACGGCCGCAACACATCAAGATGTGCTCGATCATAAGCATGGACTTTCGCTATGATCATCGCATCTACCTTGTGATCTCTATTGTGATATGGACTTACGCCGCAAAGAAGGTTACAAGAATTCTTCCACGGTATGGTCTTTCGCCGAGCAAAAGCAATCCTATATGGCGCACTTGAGGCAGCCATAGACTCAACATAGTTGCGAATGGTATGGACTTACGCCGTATGCAACTTTGTTTACCAAGTGGTATGTACTTCCGCCATGGAACAAGTCAATAGATGAGTATTGTCAGGCGTCGTGCTGCATAACGGCCACAATAAATCATCTGAGTTGTGCTTTGATCATAGTATGGACTTTCGCTATGACCTTCACATAATCTCTTGTAGTTTCCATTGTGATATGGACTTGCATCAGAGGTGGGCTACAAGAATCAATTCACGGTATGGTCTTCCACCGTATAAGAAATCCTAAATGGATTTCATTTACATGAGGTGCAGCCTATCACCTCATACAAATTTTGCGTGTGGTATGGACTTCCGCCATGCGCAGCTTTGTTCGATTGGGGCACAAACCTTCGCCTCACCATTTTCCTTTATTTCTAACACGGGCGACCTGGCTGTATATGTTGCACGTGTCAAGTGATATGATACATGGGTCACAAGAGAAATTGGGTCAAAGAAGATGATTATGTCATTGTATCTCTGACGGGTAGATCAACACAAGGGCCAACCTTGGCTTATTATTTGAAAAATCATAGAATCTTTCACTGGCCAAATCAAATGCATTATTATGCAGCTATTCATTCATGGGATAGGCAATTTTGTTTTGCCACCTACATGTGTTGGCCGAGATGTGCCAAATAACAAAAGTTATCGACACTAGAAGGCACATTATTTTAGCATTGTGTAAGACACCGTGACGATCGATGGGCATCTGATCTGCCCACAAAAAGAGGCGAACGATGCAATAAGGGGAGCCAATCTTGTATTTGATTGAAACAAATGTCTCTCAAATGTTGGCATCTTACATAATCTTGCTCTCATGACACACTGGGGCACAAATTCAAAGCTACTAATCAAAATGGCACTAATAAGTTGCCACCTAATCGAGTCTTTAGGGAAAAAAAGACCGACAAAATGATACCAAGAGCTGCTTCTCCTCATCACTCAAGATTCGATCATAACAGGCAATCAGTTGCCCCCACTTGAGTCAAAGATTCGGTGATATCGTCATATGCCATGGGAACTAAGTCAATGAAGTCATTGATTTTCCACAGCTCTACAGATTTCTCTGCACACGGTCCTTCCCTTGATCTACAATAAGGACCTGCAGCTCTTGAATCCTTCACGATATATAGCCAAGTACAGCCTCCACAAAAGAGCGCCTTATTTTATTTTCTAAGGCTATGAACACATCTTTTACTATAAGCATCGAATCTTCATTGTTATCCAGAAGCAAAATATATACTGTGGCTTAAGCTCTTTGGCCCAATAAAAAAATTATATATATCTCATTGCACCAAGTCGAGTCCATGTTCCTTCCTCACATGAACTCCACTTGGTGGGGGCATTTGTAAGATGAATTTTTGGCATAAGTGCCTATAATTATTAATTAGACAGAATGAATTGTTCTAATTAAGCTAGACGTACAAAGCATTTTATATGTGGCTTAATATCACAAAGCCCATGCAAAATTGGTTACTATTTGATATGGCCATGCATTGTTGGCCCATGTTTATTTCTGGCCGTCACGTATTAACCGGTCAAATACTTATATTTGTTAAAACGGGCCAGCTCGTGTGCATATATATATGGCCGGATGAGAAGGATAGCAAATGTATACGTGAATATATGCTGTGGAGATACGTACATATCTATAGCCTCAATACTTGAAGGGAGTCCATCGGCATCATGATAGATAGCTTCCTGCATATTCCATCGGATATACTTGAACGAAACAGATTATGCATTCGTTAGCTTGCATGGCAAGGATTCATTCGTTGGCTTGCATGGCAAGGGAACGTAAACACCCAAGACACTAGATAATATACGGATATACACTAAGAAATATACCATTTGTTGAGATCGTTACGTACGACTTGGCCAAGAAGTTGATGCCTGGCTCACCCCCTATATAAACAGCCGGTCATTCGATAGGCAGGGGCATTCGCTATTGCCATCTGCATTCGCTCTCGCATTCACGTCCGTCTCATTCGCACGCACGCCCTGCACCATCCGCACGCATCCACGCACAGCAGCGCCGTCGCCTCGCATCTGCTGTTCACGACCACCTCGACGCCGGAGGAACCCGCCGTCGACCTTGCCATCACCTCGCCGCCGTCGTCGACACTTCATCACCAACAACGTCCATGGCCGCGCACGCTTACGGTGAGATCTTGTATTTCATTTAATTAGTTGATATGTGTTGCATGCATGCCAGGGATATACACGTAGTAGATGCATCTCGCATCTCGCCGGAGTTTGGCCAGCAGTATCTACGGGCAGCACGCATGGCAGCACAGCAAGCCGGCGGCCATCTTCAAGATAATGTGCTAGCCATGGCCCCCTAAATCCATCTACGACGATGACTGCCCAGACGACGACGTACTGCAGCAGCGAAGAAAAGACGATGGCCATCCACGGCGTCCAGCAAGATGACCCAGCATGGCAGCGACAAGCTTTAGCCCGACGGCCCGAGTGAGCTCAGCAGTTGATGAAGCAAGCAGCAAACGGCAACATCGGCAAGAGCGGTACACGGCAAGATTGGCACAATGTCCAGCAAGATCGGCAGCACGATTGTGCCCAGCATGGCAGCGACAAGCTTCAGCCCGAGCACGTGTTCAGTAGCAGTCCGGCATGGAGGCAGATCAGCTTCTATGATCGATAAGCAATACGTGACCAAGATAATTTGGAAATAGCAGCCCGACGGTGATTAACATCATCAGTGGTCTGGCGGCTTGATGATTGTCAACGTTGACCCGGCGGCCGGCGGCACGACGACGTACGTGCGCCTTCAACGTGAAGATGATGGGCTGGTAGATGTACGTGGTGACATGGCTGTAGCATCAGTGCAATTCAGCATATCAGTGACTAGCTAGCAACCGTACTGGCCCATTAACAATTATTTTAATGGCCCATGTTTCAATATGCAAAGCTCTCCAACATCATGAAGCGTGGCAAAGCATATAAGAAGCAAGAATATAAGTCAAGATCAATCGGGCTGTTGAAAATCAAAGTCGTCGATCGTGGATACTCGGCCCCTTTATATACATATATAAACGCCGTGGCGCTAAAGGCACGGCGGAACGATTAAAAATCATGGCGCAATGCATGGTCAAATAAATAAATGCCGTGGCACAATGCATGGCTGAACGAATAAAACCGTGGCGCAACGCACGGATCGGTGTCGTAGCGCAATGCATGACCTATGCGGGCATGGTCTACTTGCTCGACTAATTTATCAAATATTTACATTGACGCTGAGCATGCGCTGCGTCCGAAGTTTCACATGGAGGAATCTCCCAAGTATTTCATGAGCACAAGTCTCACGTTCACCTACCATTTTCCGCGACCGCCAAGGCCGGTGATCCATATGAAGTCATCCTACTTCCCCGGACCGACGAGGCTGGGACGTTTTTTTTTCCGCGACCGACGAGGCCGGAAATACTTGTTCGCGACCGACGAGGCCGAACATCCTCGACTTCATTATGGGATCCGCATGGCGAGGCCGGATACCATTTGCTAGAGACCGACGAGGCTCGCACCATTTTTCATTTACTTGTGCTTATGCATATATTTTGGAGACAACTTTGTATATATTTGGAGATCGACAACGACGACCATCGGCATAGCTTAATCGGAGGTGTTCTACGGTCCGACACCGCGGATGTAATTAACCGGTGGCCTCTAGAGGCCCCGGAACCAGAAACTACACGATCCTCTGATTGTCGATGGAGCTCGGCGCAAATATATATGTGGGAGATTGTACTTTGTAATTCTATGATGAATAATAAAGTGATATTTCCCCTGAACTTTTGTTATTTGTGTTTATTGCACATTTACATTATTTTGTATACGCATGTATACTGGCACGCCTGCGCTTATTTAGTACTAGGAAGTACGATCCGTAAATCACAGAGAGATCCCGCGTTAGTGATTTTTCTGGCGAAACAACTGGAGAGGGAATGGGGCTCCTACCTTGCAACAAGAAGACAATCTTCTAAAAAATGGGCAGCCCGATTTTATTTCCTGGTTCTGCTCAAAGGTACCATCCAACTAACCTCGTTCCGACTTTGATATTCCACTTTGGTCCTAGTAACATATAATGTAACGATGTACATGGCCTCACCTTGCAAGCCCGCACAGATGCCGAAATGTGCGAAGATTTAAAACAGGTGGGCAATGGCTTCCCCCGTAGGGTCAACTTGTTCACCATTTATGATGTGAATGGCTATCGCTTTCGCACGAAGCTACGAGGAGAGTCGGACCAACCGCAAAAACAACGTGCACCGGAGTTCGTGACGCCCGGCTTGGATAAGAAGGACTATTACGGCATAGTCGAAGAAATATATGAGCTCAACTTCGGGGGTCCTAAAGAGCTCAAGCTAGTGGTATTCAAATGCCATTGGTTCGATCCTGATGACACGAAAGTAGACCCTACGATTGGGCAAGTCACGACAGGATTCCGTATATGGAGGAGAGGATGTCTATATTGTGGCTAATATACACGCCACACAAGTTTATTACCTCCCATGGGCGTGCCAAAAACACGAGGACCTTGCGGGTTGGTACCTTGTGCAGCAGGTATCGCCGCACGGTAAAGCGCCTGTTCCCAACGATGATGATTACAACCATGACCCAAACACTGAAGAGTTCTATCAACCTGAGGGGCTAGAAGGACGTTTGGAGATAGACATTCTTTCGTTGATGGGCATGGAAGTAGACAACGCCATCGATGAGGACGAGGGTGATGAGGTGCAGGATGCTAAGGACTTACAAATTCTTGAACGACGGAGGATGGTGCGCGAAGGAGTTGTGGAGGGCGATGCACATGCTGAGGGCGATACAGATGATGAGGATGGTGACATTGATGATTACAATAGTGATAGTGATAATGATGACTACAGGCCAGCCTTTGGCATTTGTTGCATTTCTTAAGCGCAATCACTAGAAACTGGTTTGGAACCCATCTCTAATAACGGCGCCAGAAATGCGCCGTTGACATTCCCAAGTGAAACCACCGTGTCGGTGATCTGAACGGGATTATCAACGGTGATAGATCTTGCCAAACAAGATATTCATCCGCAAGCGCACGGATCTATCATTGTAGCATTTCACCCGGAAGTATTCAGGGTATCGTTATTTATATTTTCCCAAAGGAAGGCATGGTGTAAAAGTCTCTAATTCGGACATGGTCAAGATAACATGAATGCATAAAAGACCAATGTTCATAAAAGGGATAAAATAAGATAGGTAATAGGATAACTTGACACACACACTCAAGCCAATCTCAAGGATAAAGGTAAAATAATGAATAAAAGAATAAGTCTAACATGGAGCGGCATATCCTAGATAGTCATGTCAAGATAGCGAGATACGCACATGTTTTATCGTTAGAGATTCTAATTCAAGAAAGCCAAGGTCTCTCGTCGAATTACTTCGGCACCGGCAATCGCCCAAATGGGATGGAGACCGGCATTTAGCACTGCGCCACACCCGAACGTGGGGGGATTACAAGGGACGGACAAGGTTGTCACAACCCAGCCGCCTACCCCCTCAACCGTGGGATGCGCCACAAAAGATAGAAAACCCTTAGTCTAGACACCACGTCTACACTAGTGGTTATTACTCTGGCGTGTATACAAGGCTTACCCGTCCCCGGGGTCCTTCTACCAGAGCACCGCCCCGAAGGAACGGCTATCAATCCCGCAACCCAACATCAACCAAGTCTAACTCTAGGTAGAACTCATCATAGCAATCTAGCTCTTTGGTCTAAACATGTATGTATGATATATTAAGCACGATGTTCCATAAGACAAGATTATGATATAGAAACTATATACTAGTTCATCAATCAAGATTATGTTATAAGGACTTTGCTCTAATTCAAGAACATGACTATATTGATAAGTAGAGAACAAGAACAAGATGAAGAACTATAAATTGATCATACCGAATAGCTCCAAAATGTCTTGCTCTCCTATATTAATCCTTGCCAAACTCCTCCTAAGTACAAACTAAGAAGAAGAAGAAAAAGAAGAAGAAAGAAGAAGAAGAAAGAAGAAGAAGAAAGGGAGAGGAAGAAGAAGAAGAAGAAGAAGAAGAAGAAGAAGAAGAAGAAGAAGAAGAAGAGAGAGGCTACATTGTGTGGTGTGTGTTGAATGAGGGGAGAGGGCCTCCTTTTATAGGTAGAGGAGAGGGGGCTCTTTGGAAAATGTCCCTCCCCACATGGAAAGAGCCAAAACCGTCCTTGAACACCTTCCAAATCTGCTTGAACCGACAATCCAACGTCGGCACGGCCGCTTTTGGAAGGTAACAAAACCGCCTCGCCAAACCCGGGCCCGAACCGCCTCGATGGGGTGCGAAGCGCACCAGTGGTGCGCGCGCACCTGCCTAGGCTCGGTTCGGGCCGGCCTTGGCAGCTGGCGTGTTTGGGCTTGAAAAGTTGTGTGGCGATGTTTGCTCGGCCCAGTTCTACGTGTTTGTTCCATTCCTCCCTTGGGCTTGATATTCTCCAAGAATGCGCTTTCCGGGAGGCGCCTTTCGTGTATTTTCCACTTGCTTCTCATATAAATCTGCACAATATTATTTTGGCACTACAAGTGGAATTATGTCAATAATAAATGTATATGTGTGTAGTAAGGTATAGTTTCACCCCCTTATTGGTAGAATGTTGACGTTAAAAATGTGGCGTTAGTGACCGCCAAACAAACTCCCCCTAAGCTTACCCTTTGCGCGTCCCTCGAGCAAAAAGATAAGTACTTGGTTGTTGATCGAGAGTCGCTACTATGCCGATTATGTTTTTCAAGTGCCGTGGTTATACTAAGATTTTCTACTAGAGTTTGAATAAAATGGCATGCCTTTGCTCACCCTTTATTACCTTTCATCGTAGCGGGGCTTTTTAGCTTTTCTCAAAGCCTTGGGCGGTTGCCGATAGAACGGTTATAAATGTAAATACTTTTCATTCATCCTTTTGATCAACTTTCTCATCCGGGATTTATTTATTTAAGTTATATTTTGTTTTTCGAGAAAGTATGGGCTTTATTGCTATATATATATAAATATTTTTTTTGGAGAGGTGGGCTCTCTCGCCCTAGACTTTTGTCTTTTATTTCCTCTCTTGTTTTTTTTTTTCTCTTTGTTTTTTTTAGAGATGTGGGCTCTGCTCGCCCTGGACACATGTCCATTTTTCATCTCTTTTTTTTTTTTTTTTTTTTTTTTTTTTAGCATAGCCCATATCATTTCTCTTTTCTTTCAAATTAGATTCCCGGATGTCAAGTTTCTCTTTTTGGACGAACTCATAGCAAATCCATTTGTACCATATCATACTTGGCAACAACTTAGACTAGATAGAGCCTTGCAACCCACATGAATCGGGTTTTTCGGGACGAGTTTTTAGACTTAGCCACTAAACCCAAACTTTAGAGAAATTCGAATTATAAACTAGGCACAGGAAAAACATAAGACAGAGCAACTATTCATCATTTCAACAAGGGTAGAACTAAACATTTCTACAACACATATATATGGAGTGGATTAAGTCTCCTCTCTCTCTCTCTCTTCTTCCCTTTTTTTTTTTTTTTTTTTTTTTTTATTCTCATACCTCATCATTCATATAAGATAAGGAAATAACCGAATGGAATGTGAGATACGAGTTACCTTTGTGGGAGTCCTCCCCAAGCTAGCTTTTGACTTACCTTCGGTTTATGAACGTTGCTAGCTTGTGAACGCTATGAGTAGATCTTTGATTAACATCGTCTTTTGAGCGTGCGGAGACTCCCCCCAAGCTTGTCTTGTGATGATCTTGGAAGAGTGGGACAATCATTCTTGGGGTTTCAAAGGGTTTTTTTTATCATTATCATTATTATTTTTTTTTTTTTTGGGTTCACCAAACAACTTCTCGATCTCCATTGTCATCTCTTAGACTTACCCTCATGATGTTTGATAAAATCCTACGGGGTTAGTCCATAGATTTGAGGGCAATAAGATTCATCCAATAAAGATGAAGACTTTGAAAGGTGAACAAAAGATTAAAAAAAAAAAAAAAATTTTTTATATAGATTTTATGTAATAAATATTTTTATTAATTTTGATAATAAAATATTTTATAAAACATATATATATTTTTTTAAATATACCCCATTTTTTTTTTTTTTGAAATATACCCCATTTTTTTTTTTTGAAATATACCCCATTTTTTTTTTTTGAAAATATTATAGATTTTTGTGTAGTAAATATTTTTGTTTATTTTGATAATAAAATATTTTATAAAACATTTTTTTAGAAGGTAATGGACAGAGGATGAGAGTGTAGGTTTCTCATTACCTTGTTAGGGTCCTCCCCAAGCTAGCTCAATGCTCATTGGATCGGGGTTTCACCCCGTGCTTTTTTGGCTTTTCCCATGCATGGTCGGTATATGGTAGATTCACGAGTGGACTTACCATCCTCCGTGATTACCAAAATTCAAAGCATATGCAGGAAGGAGCATTTCGAGCAAGCTAGGTGTTCAAGATTATTATTATTATTATTATTTTGAAATTTGCTATAAGAGGGAGGACAAAAAAGCTTCACCAAACTTTTCATACTCAAACAAGGCTAAGATAAAGATGCAATATAAGTCTAGCCTTGTTTTATCTCCATGATGAAATAATTTTTTTATATATATACATATATGGAGATAAGTATGAGTAAAAAGAATTGGTGAATTATTACCTTTGCGTACTGAAAAGTATGTGTACCAACCATGCATGAAGGCAAGATGTTGAAACTCCTGCGGTGGTAGCTTGATGATCCATCTCGGGCGGACCACAAGGCTTAGGTGATACACACAGTAGTGTATATAGACCATGGGCCTTAGTGGTCACAAAGGTGTAAAGGAGGATGTTCCTCCTTTCCTTTACCTTCTTCTCTTTTTTTTTTTCTCCTTTTTTTTTTTTGGACCTTTGCATGCCCGAATGTACTTGACCGGTAGCTTGAGGATAGAGTTCTTAAGTCTTTGCATCGGTAGCGTGATGATCCCGATTTGGTAATGACTTCCTCACACCGGAGTAGAGGGAGGAATACCGAACTCACTCAGTGCAACAAAGGTCTTGGGAGAGAAAGATCCCTTCATGGAAGCAATGCCGGGGTAGAGTCGTGCCTTCATTGTTTATTTTGATCATGTGGGCCCTACCTGCTCCTCTCTCCTTTTATTATATTTTTTTTCTTTTTTTTTATATATATCTCTTTTTTTCAACTCTCTTTTTTTTTTTTTTTTCCTTTATAGCAAGGGGAGGCTAATCTCTTATTTATCTCTCTTTTTTTTTTTTTTTCACTTCTCTCTCTCTTTTTTTATGATCCCCTTGTATGTGGAACTTGATATTATCAGCGTCCTCCCTCTCACACACTGTACTTTCGTGAAAAAGTCGAGTGTGCAAGGTCGTGGTCTCCTTTTGAGTGCGTTCCTCCGTTCAAGAGCATCAAAGTTTTCTTATTGATCGATGTAGCCCCCATGTTTTCAAGCATCGCGTGCTCCTTTGTTCTTCTTAGTCTTCACCGAAGTGGTTAGTGACAAGAATATCCGAAGGTGCATACTAACTTGACAACATGTCCTTGCTTTTTATTTATAAGATTTTTTTTTTTAGATTTTTTTGTATATATAAAAGATTTTTTAAATAAACCTAAGATGAACAAAGATCACTACACAAGCATATTATCGTGAACATGTCCTAATAGATCATCCCTTTAACCAACGCCTTCCCCCAAGAACGGCGCTTAGAAATGCTTGTTGCATTTCTTAAGCGCAATCACTAGAAACAGTTTGGAACCCATCTCTAATAACGGCGCCGAGAAATGCGCCATTGACATTCCCAAGTGAAACCACCGTGTCGGGTGATCTGAACGGGATTATCAACGGTGATAGATCTTGCCAAACAAGATATTCATCCGCAAGCGCCGGGATCTATCATTGTAGCATTTCACCCGGAAGTATTCGGGGTATCGTTATTTATATTTTCCCAAAGGAAGGCATGGTGTAAAAGTCTCTAATTCGACATGGTCAAGATAACATGAATGCATGAAAGACCAATGTTCATAAAAGGGATAAAATAAGATAGGTAATAGGATAACTTGACACACACACTCAAGCCAATCTCAAGGATAAAGGTAAAATAATGAATAAAAGAATAAGTCTAACATGGAGCGAGGCACATCCTAGATAGTCATGTCAAGATAGCAGATACGCACATGTTTTACTGTTAGAGATTCTAATTCAAGAAAGCCAAGGTCTCTGTCGAATTACTTCGGGCACCGGCAATCGCCCAAATGGGATGGAGACCGGCATTTAGCACTGCGCCACACCCGAACGTGGGGGATTACAAGGGACGGACAAGGTTGTCACAACCCAGCCGCCCTACCCCCTCAACCGTGGGATGCGCCACAAAAGATAGAAAAACCCTTAGTCTAGACACCACGTCTACACTAGTGGTTATTACTCCGGCGTGTATACAAGGCTTACCCGCCCCCGGGTCCTTCTACCGCAGCACCGCCCGAAGGAACGGCTATCAATCCCGCAACCCAACATCAACCAAGTCTAACTCTAGGTAGAACTCATCATAGCAATCTAGCTCTTTGGTCTAAACATGTATGTATGATATATTAAGCACGATGTTCCATAAGACAAGATTATGATATAGAAACTATATACTAGTTCATCAATCAAGATTATGTCATAAGGACTTTGCTCTAATTCAAGAACATGACTATATTGATAAGTAGAGAACAAGAACAAGATGAAGAACTATAAATTGATCATACCGAATAGCTCCAAAATGTCTTGCTCTCCTTTATTAATCCTTGCCAAACTCCTCCTAAGTACAAACTTAGAAGAAGAAGAAAAAGAAGAAGAAAGAAGAAGAAGAAAGAAGAAGAAGAAAGGGAGAGGAAGAAGAAGAAGAAGAAGAAGAAGAAGAGAGAGGCTACATTGTGTGGTGTGTGTTGAATGAGGGGGAGAGGGCCTCCTTTTATAGGTAGAGGAGAGGGGGCTCTTTGGAAAACGTCCCTCCCCACATGGAAAGAGCCAAAACCGTCCTTGAACACCTTCCAAATCTGCTTGAACCGACAATCCAACGTCGGCACAGCCGGTTTTGGAAGGTAACAAACCGCCTCGCCAAACCTGGGCCTGAACCGCCTCAGGATGGGTGCGAGCTTTTTGTATGCTCTGATTGTGCTAATAATTACACAAAAGCCTTTTTTTTGGTAACTGATTCTTCAGTCCTGTTAGTCCAAACTTACTTGCTTACTCTCTTGATTGGCAACTGATTCTTCAGTACTCAGAAGCTTTTTTTTTTTTTGCAAACGGTCATAGAGTATTGTAAAGTAGCTTAGTTGCACTAATTTACTTCAGAAGTTAATTCTAAACTAAAACACTGAATGTGTGGCTTCCCTGTTCATGCTAGAGTGTTCCGTTTTGAAAATTAATGTTTGATATGTTATTCTTGCTGAGTGTCGTACTGATAATTGGCTCACCACCCTCTCAAATCTCAAGCATGTATTTCAGATTAATTGGCTCCGGTGAGGAGACTAGGGGAGGAAAGGGGAGGGCTGCAGAAAAGGTAAAAAAAATATTCAGTAAGTGTTCTTATTTATGCAGTTTTTGCCATGTTTGTTGTAAGATTGTGGCTTAGCCTAATCTCGGGGTATCTAACTGACGCCTACGGTTCTATGCAGGGATGAGCCTATTAGGCTGTAAGGCTGAAGAGTATTCGATGTAAGTCTGCATCTCTGCGATGTAATTATGCAGTTTTTTTTTATTGTCTTACTAGAAATGATATGATAAAGATGATGCAGCCTTGGACGTCAAGAGGAAAAAGACAATCATGCAAAGTTCAAGTTTCTTCATACAGTAGGCAGTTTCAGAAATGCTTGCACTGCACACAAAATGGTATAGAAACTTGTCATTGTCATCTCATTTTAATTGTATAGAAACAAAGTTTGTACTACATGTTTTCTCATTAGTTTTTTTTTTTTTTTGACACTTTGTTTTCTCATTAGGTTGAATATTATTGAAATTGTAGCCTGCAGCTGTTACCACCCTCCGTTCCAAATTGTAGTTCACTTTGGCTTTTCTAGATTCATTTCTTTTGCTATGTATCTAGACATAGTGTATAATTAGGTGCATAGCAAAATCAATGTATCTAGAAAAGCCAAAGTGAACTATAATTTGGAATGGAGGGAGTACATATTTTGCTGCTATCTTGTTTTGTTTCCCAGGTATTTTGTCACCTTCGATACCTGCTGCCATGCTGCTGTTGCCAAGTGCTTGCTGTAATGCAAATAATGGTCTTGGTAACATTTTGCAAGAAGAAAATCATATTATAAAACCTGATAAAATGTGAGTATGGTTTGCTGCCCTCAGTTTTCCACAGAGAAATTGTCCACTATTTTTGTTGCTTGTTCTTTACCACTGTTTGACATTGATTCTTTGTTTTTTGTAGCAAGTAATAATGTTTTCTCTTTTTTTGTGGTGTTGACTGTAATGCAGAATGCAAATTAAATAAATAGTGAAGAACAAAACTTGTCCAACATTTGTTTGGCTGACTGTTTGAATCATAAGATACAAACTCTGCTGGACCACTCTTTTATGCTACAAGCACAATGTTGAATCATGATGCAATCATTATTGGCTGATTGAAAACATCAAATTTGTGAGTATATATGGCTCCTAGAGTCCTGATACAATCTGTGATAGCAAGGGACATTGGTTTTAGGTAATTCACTCAGCCAAGAATGCTAGCTCTGATTTTAAATAACTTCACAGCATATCAGCTTGTCTTGTTGAATCATTATCTTTGTTGTCTGCTCAAATCCTGTCATCAAAGTATGAGAAACAATAAACTCAAGTAGTGATTTCTTGAATGGTGAAACTGTGTCTTCTCACTCCCTTATAAACTACACATTGGAACTTGTACTTCATTAGAGAATTGA
This sequence comes from Hyparrhenia diplandra, assembly GCA_015847255.1. Taxonomy (NCBI): domain Eukaryota; kingdom Viridiplantae; phylum Streptophyta; class Magnoliopsida; order Poales; family Poaceae; genus Hyparrhenia; species Hyparrhenia diplandra. The sequence continues at coordinate 115,327 of JADLZK010004594.1, read as the reverse complement.
TTCTGTCATTTTTTTTTTTTTCAGGAACTTTTGGGCGCTGCCACCAGCTTGTTGGTTTTCATGGACATGTGTTATGCTAAACTTTAGATTAGCAACTAGGATTAGCCTTTCTTTTGATCATTCGATACATAAAACAAAGGATGTTAAGTGACACTACATGTATAATGTACTTGTTTGATACAATCAATGTAATGTGATCACTTTGAATGTCATGACTTGTGTATGTGAATTAATATATGGCTACAATGTTTGATCATTAGCTATAACATGAGACTAGCTTTTATATTTTTTTTTTATCTATTTACAAATGAGCTCGATGGACTGTCGGTTGCTAAAAGTTAATACTTTGCAATGGATAATCCGTTGCTAAAAGCTCTAACTAATTGTCCGTTGCTAAAGTTTTACCATCCAATGGTCCGTGGCTAAAAAGATGGTCCGTGGCTGTATATATTTAACCACGGCTTCATTAGCATCTGCAGGGGTCCGTCGCTGTAAGTTTTAGCCACGCAGACTGAAAGTCGTTGTACCCCCATATAGCAACGGATCGCAAGTCGCCGATTAAGGGTTGTGGTGTAGTGATCTGTTCTCAAGGGGATATGGATGTGAATAAAATTCATTATCTGTTCTTTTGTTTTTGTTACATAAATAACTTTATTTCATTCACATTAGATTTGGATATATCTGTTGAATTTTCCTAACAATATGCACCATTGTTCATTGACGCTTAACCGTCTTTATTACGTTCGATGAAGGGTAAAAAATGGGAACTCAAAGGTATCGAAGAGACAATCAAGATTCATATCAAATAGAAATACAACAGATAAGAAATTTGATTGCATATATTTCCATAACAAAGACCTTACATTACATATATTTCCATAGCAAAGACCTTACATAGAACTAAATATATGGTAACAAAGACCAATTCCACGAGATAGGTCAATGCTACAATCAAAGTGTACAAACACATTAAAATTTAACCACCTCAAGAAGTCTCTTGTAGCATCTCCTCGGATCGAAGAAGTGGCGAGGCTGCTACGTGCACTCATTGAGGAGGTTGGAGGATGAGATTCACCGGAGCTTCATCTTCAAGGCCAAACTTGACCATTGGACCGAGGATGAAATCACAAAGAACTAGGTCCAATGGTCATTGTTTTCCATGGATGCACCTTATGATTCGGATACTATATGCCCATGTGCAGGATATTAGCTGAACACTAGCACCCCAAAGCACAAGGACTCGAACTCTTAATATGAGTCCGAGTTCGACCTTGAATCATGGCACCCACGTGCTGCATGCCCCTTGTCTCTCCTTCATCAAGAAGACTCTTCTAGCACCTTTTACGTAAACCATTTTCTTGGACTAGGCATATCGTATGTGGAGGGCTTTCTCCCAAAGAAAATCTATATGTATGTGGAACTGGAAAGTACCGCTAGCAAAGAAGATCGAGGACGAAGAACAAGGAAAATAAGGAGAAAAAAGATTTCATAGATCCAAAACCCATGACACTAAATTCAAAACTAAGCCCTCTCAGATTTTGAGGAGGGTTAGGAACTACTGGACGAACCAAGAATGCAAGAACGAGAGGAGAAACTGGGTGCAAAACACAGCGTCCCCTTGCCGTTTAAATAGGCGAGATGGAGTGGTTGAGTCGATTTGTTGTTTATGCGGAGGACGTGGCGGCGGTGATAGCCAAAGATTGGTGCGATGGTCAGCCGGTCGGAGTTGAAAACTGTCGCGGCCGTTGAATTTTTCGAAATCACTTTGCCCGGGTCTAAGTTTTCACCCAAAGAAGTGATGTCGAATACCACCGCGAAAAGATCTGCACCGGCAGTGATCTACATCATCACTGCCGGGTGTGAAACTACACCCGGCGGTGTTTTAACCGACATTGATTTAACCCGTCGACGCTGCGGCTGGTGCCCGCGAGCTTTTCTCATCGATTCGAGAGACAGCGTCGGTTTCCTAACCGGCGGTGAATGCTACCGGCAATGCGTTCTCCAAGCGGCGGCATGCATGCAGCAAAGAGCCCACCACCGTGAACACGCTAAGTGAACGTGGCGGCTTCTGATATTGTGGTAAAAAAAAACTGTGATGGCTATCCGTTGGGCGGTACAAAGTTTGATTCTTTAAATAGCCCGGCGGTTAGTAGTGGGCGTGCTACGACTTGTTGAGTGTGTCATTTTCGTGCTCCGGCCCGGTAGAAGTCTCTCATCTGCCTCCCTCCCTCCCTCTCCTCGCTCCCTCACCCGTCGGCATCGAAGGTGCGTGTGGTTGATCTTGTAGCAATGGTAAACAATGTGAAGCATGCATTCCTTGTTTCAAAATAACAATGCTAAACTTCGATCATCGTTCTTGAAAAAATGGTCAAAAACGGCTTGTTGGGGATCGAACCGGGATTTCTGGATTGGGTGTTGGGAAACGCCGTGCCGGCCGAGGAAGCGGCCATTGGAAACGCGTCGCAAACACGTAGCGGTCGGCCTTTCATGGGGAGAGCGGGCGATCGCGGCGGCCATTGGATGAGCGGTCGTGCAATCGTTGATTTGTTTTCATGGCGCGGCGTCTTGGGAATGACAATGGACTGCATGCATTCCATGGCTTGCTACTATATAAAGAACGCTCGATTTGGTACCATGTCCATCGGTAATTAGCCTCTTTCTTTCCATAAACCCCGTGCAGCTAAGCTTGTTCTTCATCGGCGATGGCCGGCGTCTACACCAACGAGGGAGCTTTTGTTCATCGTGGCGGCGCCTCCACGGCGCCCTCGAAACTCACCCACCTAGCCGAAGAACTTCGGCACGCCAACGGTGCCTTGGCCGTTGGTGGAGAAGGCGAACTTCTACGCCTTCAAGGTCGAGGCCATCGCCCGACATCCTCGCTAGGGGATACCGGCGAGGCCGGCGGAGCTCCGGGCGGCCGGCGGGGAACGCGGCCGGGCGGCGGGGACGAGGCCGGCAACGGCGACGAAGGCCTAGGCGGGGCGGCGGAGGAGGCGATAGCGGCGGCGGGCGCGGCGGCGGAGGCGATGGCGGCGCCCGCTTTCTTTTTAGTTTTTCGTTTTGTAAATATATTATCTAGTAATATATAATGACTCTCAAGTCATTTTTTTAATTCATCTCCGTTCTCTGTTTCTATCGTTTGTTTTTACTTGTTCCTTCTTCATTCAGCCCCGTGAGCTATCGGTTCCTTTAATTTGCTTCCCCTCCCAAATCGCTATCGGTTCTAATTCAACCCGGTTGTGTCAATCTTCAAATCGCTTTCGGTTCTAATTCAAACCCGCGAGTGATGATGTGTCCATCAAGACCCTTTGCCGGGAACGATTCAACCCGGTGGTGATCTGAATCTTCACCGCTGAATTGGTCGAATCCGTGGAGTTTTCGAAGTTTCCCGCGCTGAACGGTTCATCACTGCCGGGCGAGGTTCAACACCGCCGGTGGATTAAATTCCGCAAGTGATGCCGGCGGTAGTGATGAGCGATTCTGTAGTAGTGATAGCTTCGTTTGTACTCCCTCCGTTTCAAATTGTAGTTCACTTTGGCTTTTTAGATATATTGATTTTGCTATGCACCTAGTTATACAGCGTGTGTGTACATACATAGTAAAAGAAATGAATCTAGAAAAGTCAAACTACAATTTGGAACGGAGTGAAGTGGACACGTAGAAGATCCGAATTTCGGAGTCCACGGGGGCGATTCGAGGCGATCGCGATCTAGGCCACCACCGCCCGTGACCCGACGCGGCCGCCACCACCCAGCCGGGCGCTCCCACCATGGCCCCTCGCCCGGCTCCCCCCTTGCCCTTCCGTTCGCCCGTGACCAGAGATCAACGTTAACGAGCGGGGGGGTGTCTCCCCTCGGCGTAGATGGATCCCCGTCCTCCGCTCGCCGCTCCCGGGCTGATCGGTGGAGGAGGAGGAGAGTCGCGATCTCGACATCAGGCGCTCGGCTGGCGGACCTCAAAGTGAAGGGCCTGTCGATGACGCGCTGCTCACATCTACCTTGCGGCCGATGGGGCAAGAGGATGGCGCCGAGCGATGATGATGCGTAGATGTGTTCCACGGCGAGATTCCTCGACCGCGTCCCGAAAGTGGATGCTCGATGACTGGAGGACTTCTGGACGGAGATTCTTTCGCCGTCCGCCCCAAGAATTGGTCGTCGAGGAGAAAGGAAAGGCGATTGCGGAGCCATGCCGGGCGCCGCAGACCGGGGAGGCATCGCAAACGGGCCGAGCTGCTCGCTCGCCGCCTCCTCGGTCAACGGCCCCCATTCATTGTCCCCGCTGGTGCACCGGCCGGGCAAAGGCTCCCCGTGATGCCGATGGCTACTTCGAGGTTAGGAGCCGCCCGGTATGGTCAGCGTGGGCTCGCGCGGCGTTACGGCACGCGTCACGGAACTACAAGGGGCTTTGTTTCAATTACTGCGGCGGGGACATATCGAGGAAGCATTGCCGGTTCCGGCGAGATGTTATTCTTGTGAAGAAGAAGGGCATCACGAGCTCGTGCCCGCGGCGTGTTGGCCGTTAAGCGTCGCGTTCGCCCTCGGGCTGGAACGCCATCCCGCTCCTCGGAGGTCGCCAGCGCGCCATCCCGCTCCTCGGCGGTCACCCGCGATGCGTCGTTCCCCCCACTCCACTTCCTCCACCGCCTCCTCCTCCGCCTCGCCGCTGCCGCCCACCACCACCACCACCACCGCCACCGCCTCCGCGGCATACTTTGTTCGGACACCGCGGACCTGGGCGTTGACCAATCCCCATGGTGGGGGCTGCGTCATCCTCGACATGGTGGTCACGACACGCGAGGTGTGGCGGCGCCCGAGCGAGACCACGGCGCCTAGGCGAGACCCGGCTTCCTTTGCTGGGATTATCGGCCCGTCCCTCCCTCTTGTGGATGAGGAGAGGGCCACTGCTTGGCCATGGAGTTGGCGGGCCGGAACGCCGCCCGCTCTTGGTTGTGCCGAGGTCGGATGATCCGCAAGCGAAGAGAATTTATTGGGGCACGCTCGGGTTGGGATGGTTGGTGGCTCTAGGCAGCCCATGTCTACCACATCTATCTACACCTACCTGAGAACCACGTTCGGCATTGCTGCAAACGACATTGACGTGCGGCATCATGAACCTGAAGATTTCTTGGTGCACTTCAAAACATGGCTGATCGACAGAGTGCTCCGCTCACCGCTGGAGGGGCGCTCTTCCCACCGACTTGGAGGCCTTGGCTCCGGACCTCCCGATCTGTTCATGGTGCTTTCCGTTTAGGGTAATGGTGGGCATCGAGGCGTCTTCCCCTACATGCTCGAAATGCGGTGTCGATTCAATCCATCTTGGGACCTTCTTGTGCGGAATTCGTCTAGCCAGACCACACAATGTCCCATCTGATGATGATCGTGAGGTGTTTATCAATGCTTGGTGCTGGCACCCTCGTTTCATACCACGCGAAGCGGTGATCTTTATCCCAGAGCCGGAAGTTCTTGCGTCAGGACACGCCACATTGGAAGAACCGGGTCAGATATATCTTTTGTTGATTCGGATCCTTGAATGCCATGACAATGGCCAGCCGCAAGACCCTGAACATGCTGGACCAGAAGATGGGGACAATGATGGTGGCGATGACGGTGATGCTCGCTGGGGGGAGGGCTCTCATGACAACTACAACCCGACCCCTAGGCGTCGCTCGAACAACGATGATAGTAACCACCGCCATCCACATGTCGACTACCCGCCGGACTACATGACGGTCAAGGTGGGCGCTCTTGAATGTCCGTTATTCAACAACGAACATATCCAGCAGGGAGTGCCGTCAGAGGACAGGTGGGTGCTGAGCTCGCCGCCGCGAACACCCCAGTGGAGCGCTCCTGGTTTGGCCAAATGGAGCACTCCCGGGCGAAACGCCTTCCAGCGGATCGGTGGAGTCATCCCCGCACGGTGAGCACCACGGTGATCTTGGCATGATACTTCATGTGCGGCTACTCCGGTTGCCACGCCCGCCTTGCGGTGATGATGACTCGCGGATGCATACGATGCGACGGACCTAGGCTACGAGGCTGGTTTCTTTGGACACCATGATCGCTCCGGCCGGTCTCCGGCCGTCGTGTCCCAACGGCCGAATGGTTGGCTCCTTCACGAACATCACCCCATTCCTACTTCATGATGGGCGCTCGGCGGGGAACCACAGGTTGATCCCGCCGTTTCAAATGACTGGTGGGCAGAGATGGTCGACGCGGAGTTTGGCAGTAGGCAGCCGCTGCTTTTGACTGCGGAACCTGAGCCTTTTGGCATGTCGGTGTTCGTCGACGCGGAGCAACAGGAAACTGATCCCATGCTGTTCGAATCATCCGTGCTCAGCTCTCAGGCGGCCTTGGATGTCGAACCAGGGGCTGACGTGTCGTCACCTACATCAACGGGTGTCAACGTGTCTCATGGTGGCAGCTCTCCGGCAGCCCCAGCGTCGAACCACCCGCATCAACGGGTGTCAACGTGACTTACGGTGACACTCAAGACATGATGGACATGGCTGCGCAGGGGCCGGGTGCCCTCTCGGCGTCTGACGACGACTCAGAAGTGGAAACCACTGTACAGGACTCGGTAGGCACAGGTCCTGGTGGCGCCAGGTCAGGGGCTGATGCCATTCGTGAGGAGACTGAGGCAGACGTTTGGCCGCCAAACCAAGAGCACCTAACGCCACGAGACAGGCTCAGATTATACTGCTTTCGGAAGCTGGGAACACACGTTGGCGAGGATGACGCTGACCCGGACATTGAGGCTCATTTCGTTCAAGCCTTCGAGGAGACATGTCGTTCGGGAAACAGAATGTGCTTCAAGTGTTGTTGAATGGCGAATTCGACCCTGCAGCTCTCAACCTCAACCTGACCGGGTTGGGGGACGGCATGGAGTGATTTGTGCCCATGCGTAGCACCAACGGTTTCAAAATGTCGATAAACTTCAGTTGCTTCTGTTGGAATGTCTCGCGGGCTGAATGGTCGCGGCGCGATCGAAAACGTTGTTCGAGAGTTCTTGTCCCTCCACAAGCCCTCACTTGTGTGTCTTCAGGAGACAAAATTGTCACAACTCTGTAGCTCAATTACTTCAGAAATATTAGGCTCCTCTTTTGATTATGATTACCTGCCATCGGTTGGGGCCTCAGGTGGTGTTATCATCGCCTGGGAGCGTGAGGCCTGGACGGTCTCCTCTGTGCTCAAGGGACGTTTCTCTATTTCGGTGAAGCTCCAAAATGCTGGCGGTCAGCGTGGGCCATGGTGGTTCACGGGGGTATATGGCCCCCAACTTGATGCGGAGAAAGTTGAGTTCCTTGCTGAATTGTCGCAATTCAGAGGTGTTCAGGCAGCGGAACCTTGGTTCCTTTTCGCGGCGACTTCAACATGATCTACCGTGCGCAAGATAAGAATAATGACAGATTGAACCGGCGATGTATGAGGCAATTCGGTCATTTCTCAACAGGATGCACCTGGAGGAAATCAATATGATTGGCCGGCTGTACTCCTGGTCCAATGAGTGGCAACACCCAACTCTAGTGCTTCTGGACAGGATGTTTGCTTCAGTGGACTGGCTAACAGCCTTCCCAGATCATATCCTGAGTCCTCTCTCGTCGGACTGCTCGGATCACTGCCCTTTGCTGCTTCAACTAAAGACGCGCCCAAACATCAAAAGACGATTCAGATTTGAGGCTTTCTGGACTAAAATTCCAGGATTCATCCAAGTAGTAGAAGAAGCCTGGACACCCATGCTGCCTGAGGCGGACCCATTCCGCATCCTGGATTTCAAGCTTCGCAATGTGGCGAAGGCGCTGACAAGATGGAGCAACTCCAAAGTTGGTAGTGTGAGATTGCAGCTTGCTATGACCAGAGCAGTCATTTTGAGATTTGACGAAGAACGCGAAAGGAGAGACCTACACCCCTGGGAGGATCATTTGAGACGTGCTCTCAAGATGAGAGTTCTCGGACTTGCATCCTTGTCGCGTACAATTACCAGGCAGCGGGCAAAAATACAATTCTTGGCTGAAGGTGATGCCAATACGAAGTTTTACCACCTGCAGGCGTGCCACCGCAAAAGAAAAATCAGATCCAAGCCTTGAACGTCCAGGGAACTCAGCTAGTCACAGAACGTGACATAGGCGATGCACTATTTCAACACTTCAATGAGGTGCTTGGTTCTGTGTTCCAGCGATCTAGGAGAATAGACCTTCAGGCCATTGGGGTGCCAACCACTCAGCTGGAGAATCTTGAGGTGTTGTTCTCTGAAGATGAAGTTTGGGAGACTATCAAGCAAATGCCCAATGACAAAGCACCGGGTCCGGATGGCTTTACGGCACTCTTCTTCAAGCTTGCCTGGCGGTCATCAAACTTGACATCATGAATGCATTCAATGCGTTCTGGGCGCAGGACTCACGGAGCCTCTACCACTTGAATGATGCCTACATGATACTCCTGAAGAAAAAAGACCAGCCATCAGAAATTAGAGATTACCGCCCAATAAGCTTGATTCATAGCTTTGGTAAGCTAATAACTAAATGCTTGGCTGGGAGGCTTGCTGTTGTGCTTGATCAGCTAGTGTTGTGCAATCAGAGTGCGTTTATCAAGGACAGATGTCTACATGACAACTTCAGAAATGTGCAACTGACCTGCAAAGCTATTCATTCCAGGCGCACAGCTTGTATCATGCTCAAGATAGACATTGCCAAAGCATTTGACACGGTAGCCTGGACATTCCTGATTGAGGTTTTGCAACACATGGGGTTTGGTAGGCGCTGGCGTAACTGGGTCTCCATGATCTTTGCAACTTCCAGTTCCAAGATATTGCTTAATGGCCGCCCTGGACGTCGGATTTGCCATGCTAGGGGTCTCAGACAGGGAGATCCACTCTCACCGATGTTGTTCGTGCTGGTCATGGAAGTGCTAAATCACTTCTTCCGTTGGATTGAGGATCAAGGATTCCTGACGCCGATTCGAGGCATCGTCGGCTCACGCGTCAGTCTGTATGCGGATGACCTTGTGCTCTTCGTGGCACCGTTGGAGCGGGACCTGCTCGCGATCAAGGCAGTGCTGTCTACATTTGGTCTGGCCTCTGGACTCTTCACTAATCTTGACAAAAGTATGGCAACACCGTTACACTGCTCGGAAGACGACTTGCTGCGGGTTAACAGCATACTGGCTTGCGGGATTCAGGAATTCCCTTGCCGCTACCTCGGCATCCCGCTATCGATCTACAGGCTGAAACGCTCGGAGGAACAACCTTTAGTGGATAAGGTCGCAGCCCGCATCCCAGGTTGGAAAGGAAACCTGATGAACGCCATGGGCAGAACAGCCTTGGTCCAATCCACCTTGTCGGCCATACCAGTACACACCTCCATTGCCCTCTGCCTATCACCTTGGGCCCTAAAGACAATAGACAAGCTGATGCGTGCATTTATCTGGGCTGGCTGTGATACGGTGTCAGGTGGTCGCTGCAAGGTCGCGTGGTCTATTGCTTGTCGACCGGGGAACTTGGCGGGCTTGGTATTGCAGATTTGAAGAGAGCAGGCATCGCGCTCCGCCTTAGATGGGTCTGGAAAGACCGGCAGGATGGGATTAGGCCAACAACGAGAGATGCCACGTCCCTAGCTAGCGCTGTTTCGGGCTGCCACGGAAATCAGCTTGGGTGATGGTCGATCTACTTACTTCTGGACTGATCACTGGCTGCAGGGGAACTGCATTAAGGACATTGCTCCAACGGTATTTCAAGCGGTTGCAGCGAAAAAGAAACTTACCACGGTTGCAGAGGCGCTAAATGGCGATGTATGGGCGACCCACATCACTGGACCACCTACCGTCAGATTGTTGATTGAGGTCAGCAAGATCTGTGACTTGCTTGAACAGGTACACCTTCAGCAACGCCCGGACATTTTTTCTTGGAAGCTATCTGCGGACCAAAACTACTCAGCCGCTTCAGCGTACGGAGCTATGTTCTTTGGCTCCTCGCCTCCGTTGGGAGCAAAGAGATATGGAAAACTGCAGCGCCACCGAGGATCCGTTTCTTCTTCTGGTTGGTCATGCATGGTAGATGCTGGACGGCGGAAAGAAGGTTCCGCCATGGTTTGCAGGACTCTGACACTTGTATCTTGTGTGATCAAGCGTCTGAAACCATGGACCATATCCTACTTGGCTGCTGCTATAGCAGGGAGGTCTGGTATTTTTGGTTGCGCAAGCTGCACTTGCAGGACGTCATAGTGGTCGCCGAGGAGCGGGCCATTGAATGGTGGCTGAGACAAAGAAAGTTGTTGCCCAAACCACTCCGAAGAGGGTTCGACTCCTTCTTCTTCGCTGTAGGCTGGGTCCTATGGAAAGAACGTAACACCAGGACCTTCAATGGAGTTTCAAAATCCCCAAATCAGCTGGCTCGGCAAATACAGGAAGAGATAGATGACTGGTGCTCGGCGGGCTTCACACGTGTTGCGTCGATCGTTCAGTCCGCTGCCTGATGACCTACTCTCTGCCAGGTGCTGCTCCGATGGTTTTTTGTCAGGCGCTGCTCTTTGGCAGCGGCCTGAGGCTGCTCGGGTGATGTGTGGGGCGCTTGTGCTCCTGGTATCTCGGTTTGTTTCCTTTTAACTTCTTCAGGACCTTGCTTAGTTTGTTTTTATTTTTGTGTTTCGGGGTCGGAGATTCGGTAATCGTTCGACTACCGTCTCTCCTCTTTGTATCTAAACTCAATTCTGCTTAATGAAAAATGCGCCTAGGCGTTATCGCGAAAAAAAAAATTTGGAACGGAGTGAGTACATGATTGATTGAGGGGGAAATGATGAGAAAGATAGCTGAGATGAGCTACTTTTTTTAGTTTCCACCTAACCAAGCATCCATTTATAAGAGGAGAAGAAAACTGCTTCACCCATTATGCTCTTTTTTAAAGAGGGTGTTTGGCAAAAAAGGGAAAGAGAAAGTATTTTACTATTACTTACTATGTAACGTCCCTACACTCTCTTTTTTTTAGATGACCCTACACCCTAGTTGTGCCCTTTTATTTTAGTAATACCCTAGTGGTGTCCTTCTAGTAGCAGCAGATGCTCCAGCCCAAAACAGGATGAGGCAGAAGCCCTGGAACTAGAAACTGTCTGCTGGTGTCGTTCCAGATGCTGCAGCTCAGGACAGGCCCAGAAGAAGCATGAGGCAGATCAAGCCCAAGAACCAGCTAGAGAGTGTCCAGCTGTAGCACTTGCTCTCCCAAGTACAGCAAGTGAGGGTAGAAACAGAGTGGAGAGCGGAGTGGATCGGCAACAAACAAGATAACAAGAACCCTAACTCTTTTTAGGTACAGTCGACAACAGATGGAGGGCTGCCTATCCCCTTCTGCCCTTCCTCAATCCGATCGGGTCAACGCTGCCACATTGGGGCGGTACTGACATAGTATTACTACTAGTATAATGGCCGTGCTAACGCTAGGTTTTCAATCTTAGGGTTGCTCATATAATCGCAACCAATTGTTTCTGCATAATCTAACTATTACACAACCAATTGTTTCTACATAATCTAACTATCGCACATAACCAGCATCCCGTCCTTCGCCATGTCCTCTAGTGTTCGTCGCGGTCGCAGATCCCCACTGACCCCGGCCACCCCGCCCCCTCCCGAGGAGGACCCAAGCAGACGAACCTCACCATGCGCCCGACAACGCCCCTCGGTGCCCTAATGCGGAGCCGCGGAGCATTGATGCCTCCCCCATGCCGCCACTAGGGCACCTCGCAGTGGACACATCACCAACCCACTACGACCTTCTCTATCGCAGGGGCTGACTCGCCCGCGGGAGACCGCCCACGCCTGGCCTGACCACTATTGCTACCTCCACCACGGGGCCGCTTCGCCCGGGCACCAACACTCATTTGTCAAGTCACACCGTCTTGGATTACGGCGTAGTCCATGGCAACTGTTACGACATGCCCGGCGCTTGCCCGACACTATATCCTTCCTCTCTCGACGATGCCTAGCCGTCTTCCTGCCACATTTTCATTAGGATGTGCATATGTTGAAATGGATATATACGCATGTTGCAACATATATCACAAATGTTTCAGGTGTTTCAAAAGCATGTTCGAAGTGCTTCATCTCGATGTTGTAGAAGTTTATGTCGATGTTTCAAAACATGAATGTTGCAAGTGTATGTTTTTAAGTGTTTCATACTTATGTGACAAGTATTTCATCTTGATATTTCAAAAAAAGGATCTGGCTATGTGGGCATGTTGCAACATATATCACAAATGTTTTAGGTGCTTCAAATGTATGTTTCAAGTGCTTCATCTGGATGTTGTAGATGTTCCAAAACATGAATGTTGCAAGTGTATGTTTTCAAGTGTTTCATACTTGTGTTACCAGTGTTTCATCTGTATATCTCAAAAGTAAATCTTTGGTGTTACACTTGTTGTTATGGCTATACATACGTGTTTCAAACGCATATTTCAAGTGTGTTATCTATTTTAGAAGTATGTTATAATTGTTTCATTTAAATATTTCAAAAGTAGATTTAGGGTGTAGCTGGTGCTGCTTTCAGGTGCCTACTAGCCGTGGGTCAGTGTGCTTGCATGCGGCCCCAAACATGCGAGACATGGGCAGGCAGTCGCTAGCCTTGCGAAGCAGACCACAACTCTTGAACCCTGCATAGCGTCAGTGATAATCAAGTTCCTCCACTGCTTGACTTAAATTGCCATGGGGTGCGAACTTAGCTACAGTTTTTGTGGGCTTGTGGCTTGGTTGGGGTCCGTATCTTTTTTCCTTCACGTACTTCTGCAATCCAGAGATGCAAGCACGCAGTGGCGAAGCTAGAGCGAAACAGAGGGGTGCGACTATAAGGAAGAGATAAAATATATTTACCCAAAAAAAGAGAAGTCCAATAATATTTTTGTTTAACTTGGTGTAGCACAAACTAAATAATGTCAACACGATGATTTATTCTTCAATATCATGTCTTCGAAGATTGAGCAGCCTATAAGAAGAGAATAAATGATTTGTTACACAAATATTTTAGGAAGAAAGAATGATCAAATTAAAAAAAACATATATCACATTAAATTACCTTTAATCTTCATCAAATCTACGATGTTGCATTTGCATAAAAGCGATGAACCACAACCTCATTGGTGACTTTCATCATCTCATCTTTCTCCACATAGCAAATAAGACAATTGCTCATAAATTGATCACCAATGCGATTAATTCAAATATGTTTTAACAATCTTCATGGCTGAGAAACACCTCTCAACTGTAGCAGGTAACACAAGTACAAGCTTCAACAATCGATAAACCATTGGATAACGATCATGTTTCCTAGTCTCCACCATTCTTTTAGAAAGCTCAACAATAGTTTGTAGGTTAGAGAACCTATCATCACTTCTCACATCAGATATGTAGAGGCCAAGTTCATGGCTAAGGTCCCTCAATTGCCCGGAATCAAAATCATGTGGATACAATTTTGCTAGGCTCATCAAATTTTCTATATTGAAATCATGAAATGAGTCCCTTGGACTAAAAGCAGCTGAACAAACAAGCAATTGAGAGCTTGTCTCATTGAAGCGGCTGTCAAGCTCTTGAACTAACCAATCAATGACATCATTAAAACAATCTACTTGATAGTAATGCTTGTTTGTAATTCCAGATTTATGTCTGCGCTTCTTGGGATCAATGTATTCATCTTCCATTTCTAATTTGCAAATGTCATTCTTGTCACAAAATTCCTGCACATCATCCAATAATTTTCCCCACTTTCCAGTTCTAAGATCATCCAATTGGCTTCTTGTTGCTTTCACACATTTAATAGCATTCACTATATCTTGATCTTTTTCGTTTGCAATGCTAGTGACAAGCTATTAGTGATCCCTAATATAGTCAACATGAGATGCAAATAGAAGACAAAATCAAAAGACTGGAAGTATTGGAGAAGGTTTGATGCTTGATCTCTAAGTTTCCAGTCCTTTTTATCCTTTTCCACAATTTCTAGCACCTTCACTATTGCAGGAAACATGTCAACCAAACTTTTCAGAGACTTATAGTGGGAATTCCAACGAGTATCACCGGGTCTTTGAAGACTTTGCTCTTGATTCAACCCTGTCCCTGTTTGAAGTTGCCCACATCCTAATGCTTTACTCATTTCTTTAAGATTAATATCTCTAACCAACTCTCTTCTCTTAGCTGACCCACCCACCACATTCAATAGGATAGAAATCATGTTAAAAAAATCACTAATCCCTCTATGTTTCCTCACAATAGCCACAAGAACTAATTGCAGTTGGTGAGCAAAACAATGAACAAAATAAGCTGAGCTATTTTCTCTCATGATCAATGATTGCAAGCCATTGAACTCACCTCGCATATTGCTAGCACCATCATATCCTTGGCCTCTAACTTGCTTTAAGCTTAACTTGAGGTCAGCAATCAACTGATGGCCGCACGGCACGCGCGCATAGAATTGAGGTCGGCGCCGGCAGCCGTTCGTCGCACTGCTGTCGTCGCGATCGGCGATTCCACGATCCGGAAGACAGGGCGTCGGGCGGGCAGTAGGGCAAACGACGCGAGACAAGCTGGGCTATACTATACGCATATACGTGCAATTGTGTTTGTGTACGTGTGTGTACACGCTGTAGGCCAAACTACAAAAGGCTTGGGCTGCAGTTGTACGTACGTGTGCGTTGTGGCCTGCTGTTGGGCTTTGGCAGCTGGGAGACTTGTGCCGTGCGGGGCTGGGCTGTGGCTTGGCCGGGTGCAGCATGCTGGGCCAAGGGGGGTGCATACACGGCAAATTGTAGATAGGAATCGCTAATTTTTTTTGGCCGAGGGGGGTGCGGCCGCACCCACGAACGTTCACGCAGCTTCGCCACTGCAAGCACGAATAAATTGATGTTTGTTTTTAGTACTCTCAACAAGCAAGTTGTCAAGTTTTTTTTTTGAAAAGACGATTGCAATCACTAACTAGCAGGTGGGCCCGCGTAGATGTGCGGGTTATGGGTTGCTAACGGCTTTGTACTGTTATGGTAAACGGGGGTTTACTGTTTGTAAATGGGTCTATATCGTTCATAATGGGTTTACTGTTTATAAACGAGTCTAGTCATAACGGGTTTTACTGTTTATAACGGTTTGTATTGTTCATGTGATCCGGTACTGTTCATGTGATCGGTTACTGTCCCATGAATAGTATCCTGACCAATCGGATTACTCGATTGGTATACGATTGTAAGAGTATAATAATTAGCTTTGGGCATGTGCGCATGTGTACTGTATGCCTGTAGCAGCAGGTGGCGGCAGGGCCAGTAGGCGTGGCAGGAACAGCAGCACAACACGTAGCAAGCAGGAGAGCGCGGGCGGGTACCAGGCGCCGGGCGTTCGGACGCGCCCTGATCTCCGGACGTCTGGGCGCTACGGTCGCCCTTATCGTTTCCGCGGTTCCACCTTACCCTCCGAGTCTCCGACCAACGGACCATTCATTCGATGGCAAATTGGATCGTGTCGTTTAAGTGAAGGTTCCTCCTTGGGCCTCCGGCAGAGATCCGTCCGGCAACAATTCTAATCAAAGCAATAGTTATTGTGGGTGTGACAGCCCAGCATGTATTGTCAAATTGATTACTCCCTCCGTCCCTAATTGATCGTCGCCGTTAGTTTTAGATGCCACAAGTTTGACTCGATTTATATAAAATACGTGCAACATTTATATCCCCAAATAAATTTGTTAAAAAACAAGACGAAAAGATCTTTCCAATGATACTAATTACTTAACATAAATATTTATATATTTTAATATATAATTATCGGCTGTAATTTCTCGGAAAGGGAGAACGACAAAAATTTAGGGATAAAGGGAGCATGTGTAATTGTATATCAGAATCATGTGACATGTGAGTGCTGTGTCACACTGCACCCACTAGATAGTCCACGTCATACCCATCTGTCGACCATTTCTGCCAACTTGCTAGTGCCCGCTCCTTTTCAAGATGCGATCTGTATTTTAAGCAATATAACATTTCGCCGCACCGTACTATGTGTGTTATTAGTCTTAAAATTCATGCACGATGCAGACTGAGATCTCCAACTTAAACATTCCAGCTTCTCTTATTTGGCTTTTTCCATGAGATGGAGTGTTGTGTCCAAATTGGTGTAATTAAAGCCATACTAGAGTATCTATAATAACGCTTATAAAAACAAAATCACTACTTCTTTCCTCTTGACATGTAAGCCGTGTACATCAGCAGTCCACTATCATTCGCCACTGGTGACAGCCAACAAGAGATGCACTAAATAATCCTCCATTGCCAAAAGCTATAAAGAGCACAATTATTGTAATCACCCAAAAAGCCAAATTTCACCTTAATAATTGTCTCGTATTTAGGAGATCATTGAGGAAAAGCTAAAACGAAACTTTATGCTTACTTGAATTGCATAAGACTCTAGCTATAGCTACACATAGGCACCCTAGTCACCGGGAACGTGGGATGACCCAACAATCCTCGTTGTCAGGCCCTCACTTTAATTGGTCCTTAATCTCACGTATTTGCACCGGGATCACGCACAAATACGTCTATTAGTCACGAGATAATGGTACACGCGATATAATGAGAATCCGAGCTTTATTAATATAGGATAGAAAGTCTTACATTGGCGACCACAATATCAGAGTTAGCCAACCGAGGAGCGGTGGATTAACTATGACAGTGCCTCATACTCCACAGGCAAACTTGAGCATGGATGAATCCTGGGCTTCAATGTCCTTCTCCTAAGCAAACACCTTGTGAACTCCTACGACACGATGGTCCTTTACCTTGTTGTCGATCTTACCTTCTCATGTGCCGATATCTGTAAAAATAGAGAGGTGAGTACAAACGTACTCAACAAGTCCTAACCAGGAGGTGGATGTAATTATTAGCGGTTGGGCCCTACCAGAGTCTCTAAAACTGCTCTCGCTAGTTCCCGGGTTATATCTTAACATCAACCACTTCACATGTCACAAATAGGTTAGTCATATAGTGTGAAAACTAATCATAGATGATATCTTGCCTAGCATTTGCCCATTCCAAGGACGTGGTTATTCGAATAGATTTAATAAACTATGTAGAGGTTGTACACTTTCCCCACACGATAGGTGTAGTCTCTACCATCGTCATGGCTTCGACTGGCCTAACAAGATTCCGTGCCCGCTTGGCAGCCAAACTAGGTATATTGGTATAACTCTACCACGATTTCTCAGGGGTTAGAACAAGATGACACCTCATCCTAGACAATATGGTGATACCTAATCACCCACGGCTCTACGGTAATACCACATTATCCAGCGTACATTGTCCGACATAGCTTCAATACACACTATGCCAACGTAGCTTCAATACACACTACGTTCCCATAATCATATATCTGTGCACAAATGGCATCTCTACGCCCAACTAAACAATTATGTGGAAGATCACATAGCATCCACGGCAACCGGACCATGGGGCCACTCTCCCCATGTCAGCTCGTAAGATTGCCTACGTTGGCCACCTTGGTTCAAAATTAAACCTCAACCCAACGGGGTGTCAAGCCGCCCCATCCCGGTGTGTGGCTGTATGTAATATCGCACTAGATAGACGGTCTATGAACCGGTCCTTAGGGAGGCGAGTATCTCTCCGCAGGAATCCCTCGCGACGATTCTTGATGTGTTATTTAGGCTCTTCCGGACTACCACTACTCACCTCTTTGGTTGGTTAGGTTCATCTTATCATCATTATTCTATAATCAACATCATGGCTATTATCGTATGCCTCAAACTTCTCATTATCAAACGAGCACTGCCTCCCTCAACAAACTCGAGTACCTAGTTCGCCAATAGTCCGAAAGTACCTTGCTCATCAACATCTCATACATACACCACATATGTATCATTCTCAAATTATGCTCATGCATACCACATGCATGTACCAATCTCATATCATTACATACCATAATCGCCCATGATCTCAAGTTCCACTATTAATCATCAATGTTACCTAATTAAGGTCATGATTACGGAGGGGTAAGGACTTGCCTGGTGTGTTCTTATGGATCGGCACGACATCGAACAACACTAGCTTGCTTCGGAAGGAATGCCCTATTAGGTCGACGAAGAGCTACTACGTGCTTATCGAAAGTAACCTAGCTTGAACTAGAGCAAATAAAAACAAGCATAAACATTATCGGTGATAAGTCTTCAGTCATGGATCTGCTATTTTTTTCTAGCTTTGAGTATCGACAATTAAGTCAGTTAATTTTTATGTTACGTATGAACTAAGAGTGTCGATTGTCCAAGCTATTAAGTCATTTGAGTGTCGGACAATTAAGTCATTTGAAGTATTGTTTCAAATCTGTATCGATCTATATATACATGGTTCGCGTCCCTTGTTCCTTCCCATCATTCAGGGAACATCGTCCGAAGTAACTTGGATCTGATCCATGTTAATTTGGAACGTGCTAAAGATGTATACTTGTCATTCCGAATAGTATTGAAAAACGGCGTACCATGATCCTCGTTCCTGTTCCCGATCCGGTCGACCTAATTCGGAACATAGTGACTAGGATAGGCATAACAAACTTATGTAGATCCAATATTGCAACTGGAGACCACAACGTCTAGGGGAAGTGTGAGTTTTGTGAAACTTTAGAATTAATCATGGTGGGAGTTTGCATTCTCTAACTTATTTATGTTTTCACAATTGCTTACATTGTTTGATGTGTTACATGGTTTAATATTCTTATTCTAGCTTGCTAATAGGTTAGTCGGTAGGATGACAATCTTGGACCCAAAAACCCTTTTGCATCAGAGAAATAAATACATAGGAAAACTCAGTCCTCATCTAGACGTACGATATTTTGCATAGGTTTGCATAAGAAGGTTTTAGTTGGCAACTAGTTTTTTGTGTTGCCTAATTCATCCCAGTTTTTGGGTGTCATAGTCCCTACAGATTGTGCAAATACTAGCAACAAAGACCTATAAAGAAAAGTGCATGGTTGGCTTAGCAGTCCCAATCAGTCTACCTCCCTCGACATGGTTATCCAATCTAGATTGGACCGAACGTAATATTTAGAGAAATCTTCATAGCTGCATACTGGTCGATTTGGAATTCATGGAATGATCTCATTTTTTTTGAAAGTAAACCTTGTTCAACTGTCAAATGGAAGAATCATTTCAAAGAACAAATTGATCTGATTTGTATCAAGGTCAAACCAAACCATGCGGGCTCCCTTAAGCAGTGGTTGGAGAATATCCCTTAATGTATTTTCATGTTTTCCTAGAACTTTGAAAGGGTGCAAGTAAGGCTTGCTAAAATACCATTCCCCGGACCACGCACAGTCGCGGGGAGCCTCACGGCCTTTGGTACGCCCCTAGAACTTTGAAAGCTCCATTTGCACCGCTTGTGCATCTGTAAACTTTATTTTAGTCCAATTCAATGAAAAATGATCAGGTGGGTTGGTATGGGTGGGGGGGGTACCCGCACTGAGTACCTCAAAAAATAATAGAAAGTAGCAACAGTAGCTTAGAATAGCTGGAGCCCGACCGGCAGGAACATGCCGACTAACTATATATTAGCACCGGTAGTGTTAATGTCGCCTGTGCCTAGTGTCCGGCTCAGAGGTAATAACAAAGCATTCTTTTCCTCCACTAGTATACGTAGCTCCCATCAATCCGTGTCCATGGCCGACCGGCAGCAACACGAGCAGCAGCATTACAGCATTCCTCAGGGCCACCATTTCCTGGTGGTGGCGTCCTACGGCGTGCAGAGCCATATCAACCCCGCACGCGCCCTGGCTCACCGTCTTGCACGGCTGAGCCGTATCGACGGCCGCTCCATCCTTGCCACACTCTCGGTGCTGGTCACAGCCCAACGCCGCATGTTCCCCTCGGCGAACAGCGGCGGCGCAGGCAAGGAGGAAAACATCTGCAGTGACAGCCTCATCTCCTATGTTCCCTACGCCAATGGTTTCGATGACATCACTGAATCCATGACCGCTGATGCCTGGGTCCGCAGGCGCCGCATGACTGCCGCAAGCCTCTCCGAAATCGTCAGGCGCTTCGCCGCCGGTGGGAAGCCTGTCACGTGCATCATGTTCACGATGGTGACACCCGCGGTTGTAGACATGGCGGCGGTCCACGGCATCCCCTTTGCCGTGTACTGGATCCAGCCGGCCACCATCCTTGCCACCGAGTACCACTACTTCCATGGCTATGGCGGCGCTCATCGCCCGCCACGCCACCGGGCGTCGACCCTGCACAGACGGTGAGCCTGCCAGGGCTGAGCCATCGTCTGCGGATACGGACTTGCCATCCTTCCTTCTCGACACGACAGGCAGCGTGCCGTCCCAATAAGGCTCGCTTGGAAATGTACCGAGAGCAGTTCGAGAGCATGGACCAACGGCGGGCGACGGTGCTCATCAACACTTTCGAGGAGCTAGAGGCGGCGAGCTCGCGGAGATGAAACGTAACCTGGACGTGATCACCGTCGGCCCCATGATCGGTGTCGGGGGTTCCTCACGGATCCATCTGTTCGAACATGATGACGATGTCGACAAGAAGAGGTACATGGAATGGCTTGAGGCCCATCCGGACAGGTTGGTGGTGTACGTGTCGTTTGGGGGCGTAACCAAGCTCACCAGGCAGCAGATGGACCAGGTAGTTGCAGGGTTGCGGCAGTGTGGGCGGCCATACTTGTTGGTGGTGCACAGGGACGGGCTTGTGGACAATGAAACAAGAATCCATGGCTCGCCGGACACACAGAGCTCCCAGGGGATGGTTGTGGACTGGTGTGACCAACAGGTGGTCTTGTCGCACCCAGCAGTCGGGTGCTTTGTCTCGCACTGCGGGTGGAACTCGACGGTGGAGGCCATAGCGTCCGGCGTGCCGATCGTCGGTGTGCGCATTCGGGTGACCAGCCGATGAATGCATACTTGGTCGAGGAAGTGTGGGAGGTTGGCATCAGAGCATGGCGAAATAACAGTGGTGTGTTAACAGGGACTGTGTTGGCGAGGTGCATCGAGTTGGTGATGGGTGGTGCAAGAGCAGTGGCGATAAGGGGAAAAGATAAAGGGCTTGAAAGTGAAGGCGCAAGCAGCAGCAAGTTCAGGAGGCTCTATAGAGAGAAACCTCCACGATTTTGTCAACTCATTCCAAGCTTCTAAGTCTTGACTTATTTTGCTTTTTGCATTTGTTTGAGTGTCATGTGGGAATTGGTATAAATGAAAGTTATAGTAGAGGATAAATTAATCTGCACGGTACTTTTGTGCCAAGAACTGGTTTCGTTGTTTTGCAGTGCCACAACTTCCATCACTAAATTCAAATTTGCTATAGATGGAACAACGGCTGCTATTCATCTTTGATAATTAATTTATAATATGCAAATGTAAAGAATAGTCATATTCAATTTCAAATCATTCACAGCCACTACCAAAACACGGGATTTGTTGTTTCTAGTTTGTTTTACATTTTGAGGAATCGTTAGCCAGCCTCACGTATTTGGGCAAGTTTTTTTTTTTTTTTGAAAGATCCGGAACATTCCGTCTTTGTATTAATAAGAAGATGAGAATAAGCATCTGTTACAAGCTCGAGTAGCGCTACCCCTGTAGCCTAGGCGACTCGAGGGTTCGATATTTAGGCAAGTTTCAATGCAAGATTTCATCACCCACTTTGCAAGAATGCAAGAAGTGAAACTTAACATTAAACCCGCCAAGTAAAACACGAGCATATGGCACGTGGCCCGGTGGCCCGACACGGTGCCGGTTTTTGGCCCGGCCGGAAGGTACCATGCTTTCGGGCCAACCCGGTTGCCGGTGTGGGCCATGCCGCGGCCGACCGCCAAGGCACGCAGGCCAGCCGGCACGGCCCGGTTTTCAAGGGAGGCCAATTAGGGGCCGTCAGGAATAAGGCTGTTGCCCCATGCGAGGGGGGCGCTATATGTAATGCGCCATGCCCCCTCCCCAAACCCTAATCCCCTCCCGATCCCCTCCCTCAGCTCTCTCTCGGCCAAAGCAACCTAATCCTCTCCACCGCCCGAAGGCGGCGGTAGGATCCTCCCCATCTTGCCTTCCCTCACGAGTCGGCGACGCCAAATTTCCCTCTCACTCCCGGTGCGATGGTGATGCTACAGATCCACGACGCCGACGAGGTCAGGTAATGTTCGACCCCGTCTATCCCATCTCTGGCGAGAGGTAGGCCGCCGGTTTTCTCCCATCTCTGTACGTACCCCTGTCTTGCTCGTTGCTCTCGTTGGTCTAGGATCTGGTCTCATTGTCTTGCTCTTGTTGGACTGGCTGGGATCTGTTCTTTCTCGTTGCTCTCGCTGCCATGCCCAGTGTTCTTCTTTGTGGATTGCCCTCTCCGGCGCCGGGCTCCGGCAGTGCAGGCCGCCGGTGATCTACTGGTGCCGCACACAACGTTGAGGTACTGGTGCCGAGAGGATGACGAGGTGCGGCGCGGACACGGCCAGCGACGATGATGAGCATGCGGGCATGACCATCAACGGCGAGCTCTATGAGCTTGGGTAGACCTCCGATGACGAGGACGACATTGGAATGGGAGATGATGATGTTCTCTTGCATGCTCCATCTCGCGCCCGGTGATGCAAAGAACAAGCGTGGCATCTTCGCCCTAAGACCGCAAGCGCCGTGCTCGTGTGGGCTTTCTTTGATGAAGTCATTGAAAAAGTTGGTGGAGAGGAAAAGGTAATTGCTATTTGCAAGCGATTGCAAATCTCATTTGTCTAGTAACTTCGGCTAATGGAATCGGACATTTGATTAGGCATGACAAATCATGCCTTTGCTAAAATTGATAAAGCTAATTTGGTTCAAACTAGACTTGCTTTAAACCCTAATGGATCATATAGGAACTGGGAGTACAATCCCACTGTTGCTAGGATAGAGCTTTGCAGATTGATTGCTAGATTGGATCTTTCTATTTATGTTGCGATAATGTTGCTTGGGATGATTACGTTCAGCGTGCCCATAATCCTAGATACAAAAGGGTGTCTAAATTTACCACATCTAGAGACCTCTCTAAGCTTTACAATGATCAAATGTTGCATGTTAAAAATGTTGCTATGTCTTCTGTTTGTTTGACATCTGATATATGGTCTAGCAATGCTAAGGAGGATTATGTAACTATTGTGGCTCACTATGTCTCTGCTGATTGGGAATGAGAAAAACTGTTATTGGTTTTAAACAAATGAGGCCAATCACAATTGGTGCTAACATTGCGAAAAAAGATTGTTGATTGTGTTAGAGATTGGGGCCTGCTATATAAAGTAGTATCTCGTTACCCTAGATAATGCCTCTGCTAATGCTACTGACATGACTATTTTGACACCTCAGCTTGATGGTTACTTGGGTTTTGATGTTTCTCCATTAGATCCTGACATAAAGCAATACTTTGTTGTGCATCAGCGCTATGCTTGGCATATCCTTAACTTGATTGTGAAATCTAGCTTGAAAAAAAATTGCACCTTTGCTTGAGGTTCTTAGAACTGCTATTGTCTTTTTGAATTCATTTAATCAGCGCATTGCACAATTCAAAAAATATTGTGAGTCAACATGTGTCCTGTCTAGTGTTTATTACCCCACTAGTCCTTTAGTATGGCATCACCTGATTGAGATTGCACAACTTTTGCTAGAGAATGAATAAGATAGTCATCTTGCTGATGTTATCAAGCCAATGAGGGCTAAGCTTCTTAAGTACTGGAAGAATGTACCCCAAATTGCTGTACTATTTTGCATTTGTTCGGATCCAAGAGCTAAACTTAGAGGTTTACTGAAAACACTTGAATTGATGGAACCTTGTGCCAAAACTAGTTATAACACTTACTTTTATGAAGTTAAAACTAAGTTGCATAAACTGTATGACAAGTATGACAAAAAGTTTGGTGCAGCTAGACCATCAAGGACCGGGTCATCCATCTGGATTGACAGGTAAGAGGAAGCAGGCATGGGGCAGAATTTTAAGAGGAGACTCATCA
Organism: Hyparrhenia diplandra; assembly: GCA_015847255.1. NCBI lineage: Eukaryota > Viridiplantae > Streptophyta > Magnoliopsida > Poales > Poaceae > Hyparrhenia > Hyparrhenia diplandra. Next base: position 91,362 of record JADLZK010004594.1, on the reverse strand, counting down.
TCCTCTTCTGGTACTTGAAATATTGCACCTCATTCCTCTTATGGTATGTCTGAACTCAGTGTTTACCTTGATGCTGATAATTTTGCAGCAGTTGATGATGATTTTGATATCCTTAACTGGTTTCATGAGCATAAACTAACCTATCCAGTTCTTTCTCTTATGGCTCAAGATATTATAGTTGTTCCAGTTTCAACTACCTCTTTGGAGTCTTGTTTTAGTCTATCTGGTAGGATCATTGAGGAACGTCGTTGAGCAATGACTTCAGGGACCATTGAGCAGCTGATCTTGGTCAAGGACTGGGAGTTGGGTGTGGAAAGGGCACAACATGCAGCAAAGGACAAGGGATTGGAAGAGTACTATGAGAACAATTGGTTTGTTGAAGATGGCCCTTCTGGAGATGAAAGAGTTGGTTCCACTTGATAGCAATTGGTAAGTAACTGATCTGACACTACTTGTCTCCTGCTTGTGACATCAAATTGACTGGTGTAGTTTTGTAGATGGAAGTGGAACTGCTGCTGTTGGTGGCTTGCTACTGTTGCCTGTTGGTGGCTTGCTACTGTTGCCTGTTGCTGGCTTGCTGCTGTTGCCTATTAAGAGTTGAGAGCTGTCGAAAGCTGATAGTTGATCTTGCTGCCTGAGAGCTATTAAGAGCTGAGAGCTGATAGTTGATCTTTCCGTTGAGACTCTTGAGAGTTGAGAGTGTGAGGCTCCTGTTCTGTAATTACTTAAGTGATATTGATTTGGTTTATATGGATGAAACCTGAGCTGTGAAACCGTACTCTTTTCCTTCCTGGGGATTTATCTCACGGCGTGTGAGTTTTACCTAGGAAGGTTTTTAATGAGGCAGCATTGCACTCACAGCTCAAGTTTCTTTTACTTTCAATAGTTTCGTGTGGTTGTCGTTTATATTCTTGTGAAATTTTGAGATGAGCGTGAAAAATTATGTGAAATTTTGAGATGAATGTGATGTATTATGTGTGGCGCTTTGGGCGGCCTGGTGGACTGTTGGGCTCGGGCTAAATCGGGCAGGCCCGGCCCGAAAATAGGCCCACATGTCGTGCCTCGGCCGACCCCAGGGCACGGTGGCCTGTTACGCGCGGCCCGAAGGCCCGTCAGCCAAACAGGCCCATGCCTAACTGGGCGTGCCCAGCCTTGGGCGTGCGGGCCAGGCCGGTCCGATGCACATGATTACCGGCCAGTCTCTCTAAATGCATAGTTTGAACGGTATCATCGAATTATTTGGATTCCACGATCCCTGTCTTTTCTAATTCATCCTTGTGGCTTTTTCTCCCTCACACATGCACCCACTGCAAGGACATGTTGCTTGTCAGCCATCTTCTGCTACACCTCTCGGCCACGAAAACCTGCTCCAGCTCCCCACGCTCCAGCGTCGTCGAGTCCCAGACCGTGCTCTCCAGTGATTGTGCTGGCCGCCGCATCAACTGCTTAGCGCCCATGATTAGCGGAGGCGGAACCACACCCACGTCCATGGCGGTAAACGCGGGACCATGCCGCTCTATGCATCACTCCTGCCCCCGACAGGCGTAGCCTCACGGCCAGCCAAGGGGCTCGCGACCCGACCACCGGAGGCGACCACCCATGCCAGGTGGAGGCGTTCGTGGCCAGCAAAGGCGCCCCACCCTATTGATGCAGACTGAGATAAGAGAGAGGAAGAAGGGTCAAAACAGGAGCGAGAAACCCCGAGGAAGATGACGGGACAACGAGAGCCTAGGGGTAGAGGAGCGGTCAGCACACGCGCACTAAAGGCAGAGATCAGCAAAGTGCTAGGAGAACACGTCCACCACCTCGTCTGCCTCCTGCAGGTGGAAGCGGAGGGACTGCAGCGGGCTCAGCTGAAGGCCCAGCGCTGCCGGGGCCTGGACAGCAGCGGGCCCGAGCTCTGGAACCTCCTCGGGTGCTAGCGGCGAGAGGAGGAATGATGCGGGCACGGGCACGGCAAGGAGCCTCCTCTGCCACCTCGGCGCGGCGGTGGCGGCGTTCTTTGCCGGCGTGCCGGTGCACAACCTTTCAGGATTCGACCATATCGATACAATGCTGCTCAGAAAGATGAGATAGAACAACAGTGGGCTGTGCGAGTCCTGTGCTATACCAGACCTGGACACTTGGTTGACCCAAAGGCATATGATGGTCAAGCTGCTCCAACAGCAATTGGTCAGGGCTCAACAAAGACAGAAACACCAGGCAGATAAGAAAAGAACAGAACGTGTCTTTGACATTGGTGATTTGGTTTATGTCAAACTCCAACCATATGTTCAAACATCGGTTGTTACCAGAGCATGCCACAAGCTTTCCTTTCGTTACTTTGGCCCCTATCAGATTGTTGCCAAGATTGGTACAGTTGCTTACAAACTGCTTTTACCAGAAAGCTCTAAAGTGCACCCTGTCTTCCATGTCAGTCAACTGAAAAGAGCTCTTCCACCGGCAACACAGGTCTCTTCTCATCTCCCTGATATGTCTGAATCTGATGCCTTTCGCTATCCAGTCAAGATATTGCAGCGTCGTTTGAAGTCACAGGATGATCATCTCGCTCCCGAAGTACTTGTTCAGTGGTCTTCTTGGCCATCATCCATGGCTACCTAGGAGCTTGAGGATGAGCTGAAGCGCTTGTTTCCAGCAGCACCGGCTTGGGGTCAAGCCAGTTTTCAAGAACAGGGGAATGTCAGGAACCAAACTGAAGATGATGATCATCAGAGTGAAGAGGAGACCGGGAAGGGAGCTGGGCCAACTTCGTCCAAGCCCAAGAGGCAGCGAAAGCCCAACGCCAAATACACTGGCCCAGAATGGGCGTAACGGCTCGGTGAAGGCGTCTTCTGTCGCCGTGGTGGTAAAGCAGAGAAGGGAATAGAATTGGGGAACAAGTTGAAGGGAATAGGATAGGAGGCCGGCTGCGTCCGGAGTTCATCGGCGAGGAGCACATCGCTCTCTCGATTTGTATCGGCTACTCCTTGTAATCCTGTTAACCCAGTTTTGATACTCGTTTCCAGTTAAATACAGTCATGGTTTAGTTGAATTCTGAGTATGCTGACAGTAACCACATGATCCGTTTTCTTTCAAGGAAATCACCCACCTATACTATTACATTACGTAGAAAAATACCAAAAATATAATTTTCTAGAGGGAAAAAAAAACGGTTACGTAGAAAAATGTGGAAACCTGATCTATCTTGGACATTTGAAAACTCAGTCTTGAACATTTATTAAATCCGGGAAACAAACTCAGAGGTACAAGACAAATAAAGATGAATAAGCAAATGTATTAAAGTAAATGACTAAAACATCAAGGGAAGATTATAAATAAATAAATAAATTTAAGTAGCAGTAACAAGCCGCATGGCGGTGAAGAAGCCATTCAGCGCTGTCCTGGACGATCCGCCATCCTCCGCCCACGCCTTGCTGAGTATCTCCTGTACTTCCCGAACACGACGACGCATCCTCCCTGCGGTTTCAGTGTCCCCCATCACCGACTCCATGACCTCGGTCAGCTTGGACCTGTCGACCACGGAGCTCTCCAGGTTGCCGCGCGCCGCCTCGACGCACACGCCCCACTCCTCCTGCAGCATCGTGGCGTTGTAGAACTGCTCGCCGGAGAGGGGCCAGCCGACGATGGGCACGCCCTGCGTCAGGCTCTCCAGCGACGAGTTCCAGCCGCAGTGGCTGAGGAACCCGCCGGTGGACGCGTGCGCCAGGATCCTCACCTGCGGCGCCCCCACCCGCGCACCAGCCGGCCTCGGTTCTGCTCGCGCGCACGCACCCTCGAACCCGTCTGGTAACCACGACGACATGTCGCCGCCGTCCTTGAGCTTGAGCCCGACGGGGTTGCGGATGGCCCAGAGGAAAGGAATGCGGTGAGCTCCAGCGCGGCGGCGAGCTCCGTCATCTGCTTCGGCCGTATCGAGTTCACAGGAGCCGAAGCATATGTTGAGCACCGACGCCGCCCGCTGCGTGTCGAGCCAGCCAATCGCGTCGTGTCCGCCGGCGCTGTCGGCCTTGTCCTTGACGAGGGGTCCGATAGGGTACACCGAGACGTCGTCGCCGACGGTGCGGCGCACCATGGCGAGCCCTTGGGCTCCAACTCCTCCACGGTGTTGATGACGACGGCGTCCGTCTGGTACCCGTACTGTATCCGGCGGCGCTGGAACGCCGTCCACCGCTGCGCGCTCGGGTCGAGGTAAATGGTCGACAGCTGCGACCGGTGGAGCACCACCTCCGCCGCCCGGATCCTCCGTGTCGTGCTCCGGCACGCGGAGGCGGAACACGCCGTCGGCGTCGAAAAGCAGAGTTGGCATGAGTCTCCACAGTGCGTGCATGATGGCAGAGCGACCGCGCTGCAGCCCAGGATCACGGCGTGGGCGCACCCATGACGCCAGCGCCCGTTCACCGTCCACGCCCACGATCGGGTCAGCGGCGATGCGAGACGCCCGCCCGGCGGCGCATCGGCGTCGTCGTCAGCGCCGCAGCAGGCTGGAGATCAGGGCGTCGAAGGCCGGTTCAAAAAGGGTCTCGAAGGCCTCAAAGAGGGTGATGAACTGTGCCACCGGGAGGCTGCTGGTGGTCTCGCAGCCGTCGGGAAGGCCGTGGTCGCTGCGGCGAACGGCAGCGCGTGGAGGGAAATGGACGCTGCCGACACGTCTGAGGAGCCGCGAATGCCGGCGATGTTGCGGCGGTGGAGGCGAGCGTGATGGTCACGTCGGGGAAGGAGCGGCGGATGGGCGCGCCACGGCGAGCATGCCCGGAAGATGACCGTGGGCAGGGAAGGGGAAGAGCACGACGTGGGTGGTCCGCCGGGTGGCCATGGCGATGTGCAGCTGCCTGGTTAGCAAGCGCCTTTCTGTACCGTGCGTCGATCTCGTTGTCTTGTGCATGTCGCCTCGGCTGGATTATATACTGTTGTAGTGATGTGGCGCGGGCGCGGTTCATAGAAACATCTCAACAAAAAACAATACTGACCATCACTCATCAGAAATATACTGTGTTGTAGTTTGCATGCCACACCAGTTTAGGTTAGACCATATTAATTTAGACTAGATGGAACTACCAGCCAAGTTAAGAGACCTATGGTCATCACTTTGAAAGTTCACTGACTATAATGACACCACCGGTCAAGTTTAGGGACCTACGGTAATCACCTTAAAAGTTTAGCGATGTAGATCGATGACACAATTTACCAATTTGTCGAAGGAGTGGGCGAGGCCGGGCGGAGCCGCCGCGGGACGAGAGTTGTTGCCTGTGCGGAGGCGGCCTCGACCTCCGCCCGCCCTGTGTCGTCGGAGTCGGCGACCAAGGCTGGAGGAGCGGTTGGAAACGCCCACCATGAACGCCATCAATACCGCGTTGTATGCCTTCAGTTCGGACGCCATCTTCGCCTCCATGGTAAGGATCTGGTCCAGCATCTCCTTCCACCTACCTCTGGTGCACTGTCCATAGCGGACCACAAACTCTTCCCTTCCTCTGTAGAATCCATGGTGAGAGTAGAGTGCAAACGGATCGACGGAGTTGATACCAGATGTCACCGACCTAGCTACTATTCCAATCCAACAAACTCAAGTACAGATGCAACAATAGAAGTATATATCTAGAATCTCCTAGAAGGATCCGGTATACGTTGGGAAGGGGGAAGAAGGGTAAAAGGTAGAATTGAGCTATCGCTCGCCTCGCCTCGACTCGAGTTCACACTCACAAACGCCGGGTTGGTTCCTTTGGTCCTTCAACAACCGGTGGCTGGTGCTCCTTCTCCAATATATACTCCAGCTGTGTTCCTGGGATTGAAGCCCAACACTTCAGCCTAAGTCTGTCTTGGCCCATATTTTCATCCGGTCCATACTATAGCCGAGGTCTGAGACAGACACCTCTAGCTCAGGCCCTGTTTGGTTCCTACAGGGACTAGGGACTAATTTTTAGTCTCAATTATTCTCTAATTTATCCAACAACAAGACTAATGGACTAATTTTTAGTCCCAACTAGTCCCTTCTCCATTAGCCCCTCTTGAGAGTCTAATTGGGACTAGTCTGTGCTCTTGTCAGTTGTCAACTCATTTATACAATTGTGCATGCAGTAGTCCATCGTCAACTCTAGTCACTCATTAGTCCTTTGAACTAAACATCTTTAGGGATTAATAATAAGTCCCTAAATGGTCCCTAATGCCTAGTCCCTAGTCCATGGAACCAAACAGACCCTAAGTTGAGGGACCGGAGGTGGATTTTGGTCGCGCCAAATCGTTGTACTGTAGTGTCAGTGTCGTGGTCTAATAACACGGGGTATGCCACAGACACAGTAAAATGGCTCATGTGGGGCTCCGATGGCCTAGCTCAAGGGACACAAGACACGAGGTTTATACTGGTTCGGGCAAATCGGTGCCCTAGTCCGGTCTCGGTTGGAGTCACTATGTGGCGAGCTCAAATGCTCGTGTCGGGGAAAATACAAGCTTTTTCGAGGGGAGGCCGGCTCCCAAGTCTCTGTGTGGGTGGAGTGGATGATCGTGGTGTTTTAGGTATATGAGGGTTGAGAGGTCAGAACCTGCCTCCTTCTGTGGCTGAAGCCCCCCTTTTATAGCTGCAAGGGGAGGTACACAGATGCCACATGAAGAGGGACTAAAGAGGAGAAGAACACAAAAATAGAAGGGGTAAAGTGCTAAATGACGAGGGACCCATAGGTCGTCGCATTGGTGGTCGTCGTGGGCTTGTTCGATGCGTGTCCCGTCGCACTTGGTCGTCTCCGTCAGACGCGAGGATTCCGGGGATGGGCGGAGTCCTATCCCATACCCCGTCGCGATCGTGTAGTAGGAAGCGTCTGCGTCGGGATGGCCCGTGATGTCTTTTTTTGTCGCGTAGCGGTTGGCGGTATGCGGCATGGTGGGATGCGTTCCGGAGGCTTGGAGCTCGTGGCCCCACGTTGTTCAGAGCTCGGAGGTCGTGCGGGCGGGGCGTAGAAGAACTCGTTGTCGGGAGGCTCGTACGGCGGCGTGTGGGCTCAATGATGACCTCGTGCTCGTCCCAGGGACGAAAGAGATCGTACGGAAGAGCTCGTGCGAGGTGGAAAGAGGCTTCGTCTTGGGAGAGCTCGCCGCACGGGCGGAAAGAGCGTGCAGCCGCGGTCATCTGGAGGTGCTTTCGAGGCGGGAAGAGGTTGGAGCGAACCGAAATCGTACATGCCCACGGTCCGCGGGTCGGTATGCGTGCGATCTTCACGGTTTTGAGGTTGCACGGCCCGGAGGTCGCGTGCGAGACGGAGTTTGACGGAGATTGTCTTGGCCGGGATCCACGAGTTGCGAGCTCGGGCTCGGAACCGTAGGTCGCGCGTTAGGTGGAACCGCGGTGAATGTCCGCGGGGATATGCTTCGGGCAAGTCGTGCGTGACGTCTCGGTGAGACCGTGGGTTCCGATTTCTCCGAGCTTCGGGCTCGGGGATCGTGAACTCATTCGAGACGGAGTTCGGGTGTATGGTGCGGCGCGAGCTCGGTCTCGGCTTGTGAGCTCGTACGAGGAGGAGCTTCGTGCTCGCGTGAGGCGGAAGTACCCCGTGGGCGAGCTGGCGTTGATGCTGATCACGGGTCGAGTGCCGCTTGGGCTTTTGCTGTGATTAATCGTATGTTTTGGGTACCCTGATAGGTATCCCACAAGTAGCCCCTCGGCGTGCGGGGGAGATGGAGTCTCCTCCGGACGTTTTCGGCGACCTCGGGATCGTGGTGAGGATAGGGGCCATGCTCGGGGTTGACTTCATTCGGTAGGGTGCGCGCGCTCTTTCCAGGCGAGTGTAGCCCCCGAGGCTCGTGGGAACGAGAGAAGTTCCGGCGGAGGCTTTAATTAATTCGTGTTTTTGTTTGTTTCCTCACGGTTTGCACGTGGAGAGGGTGAGCTAGAGCTCGATGGCCCTCGGCGTTTTTGGGAGATGGATTCTCCCTCATTCGCAAGGCCGAGTCAAGGTCGTCGTGATCGCCCGTCGGGTTCGTTCCGTTCGGAAGGTGCTAGCGCAGGGTGTAGCCCCCGAGGCTTGCGTTTTGAATCGATAGGCGGGGTTCATCTTGACTCTCGATTGAGTCGTTTTTTCGTTTTTCGTTCCCCATTACGCTCTCGTGGAGAGGTGGGGTGAGCTTCGTGCCTCGTCTTACCTCGATGGCGAGGCGAGGTGCTTTCGGTGAGTTACTAGCGGGTAGCTCGAGTGAGGCCCGAGCTCGTCGGCTCGTTAAATCGATCAGCTAGTGGATCGACCTCATGTTCGAGGCCCGACCTCGCATTTCCTCGAGAATGTGTCTCCGAGTTTCACGGCGCCTTTTCTTCGAAGAAGAGGCGGGAGGTCGGTCGCGTCGTTCACGGCGACTCGAGCGCGAGTTCAAGGAGACTTGCGGCGTTCGTAGCTCGCAGCGGGTCGCTTGGACCTCTCCTCGTTCGCCCCCTCGCTCGGGCGGGCCGGGCGGCCGTCGAACCCCTCGTAGGGCCGGCCTTCGAACCCGAGCCCTCAATCATGGCGGCTCCCGGCTGCTGCGCCATCTGTTTTAGTTGCCGTTGTGACCTTTGTCGTCGTGGTCACGGCCGTTACGTTGTGGGGGCATGAGGCCGTGCGACCCCGTCACCGCGCGGCGGGGAGCAGCCATGCGCGAGGTCGATCGGCCGTCCTCTTAGTTGTGCGGACCCGGGCCTTGGATGCGCTAGGTCGCTCCGATCTATTTTTAGTGGTGCCGCCGCGAGATGCATGGCGCGAGCACGCCTGGGTTCGCTCCCGACCTATTTTTAGTCGTGCGGCATGGGATGCAAGGCGCGAGGGCGCACCGCAGGTCGCCCTCGACCTATTTTTAGTCGTGCGGCATGGCATGCAAGGTGTGACGCAAGATACACGGGGGGAGCTCGAGCTCGGGGCGTGAGGCGGGGGGGAGACTTTCCCACCACAAAGTCGTGCGGTCGGGAGGAGGGGATCCACTGCGGCGATCTGCGGGCATGTGGAACAAAGCGGCGACCCTCCGTTCTTAGGTCGTGCGAGGCGGGGCGGGGGCCGGCGTGGTCGTGCCGCGGGCGCGGGCGGGCTGCTCCGGACCCTAAGTCGTGCGGGCGGAGGGCATAGCGGAGGCACGCGCGGCCCCGCGACCTGGGCTCCCGCGTGGAGGCGGGCTCCGCGCTGGTCGTGCGGCTGGCGGGATCTGGCCTTGAGTCGTGCGTGCTCGACGAACTCGCCTGGCCCGGTGCGCGGGCGACCGGTGTTTGCAGGCGCTCCAGCGGACTGCCGGCGAAAAATATGTGCGGTGGGGGATTTTTATTCTTTACCTTATCCACGTCGTTGGTCGCTCGAATCGGAGACCCGCGGTTGCACTGCGTGCGTCGAAGCAGTGGTGCTCGCGGGTGTTGGTCGCGCGACGGGGGCGGAAACAGCGTGAGTCCATGACCTCCTCGACTCCAAGTCGCGTGAGGGAGGGCCCTGCAGGGCGCGGCGGGTGCGGAAGCATGAGGCCGGGCCTCCTTGGCGGTTGTGCGGGAGGCGTTTCACGAGTCGTGCGTGGGCGTGGGCGCGGGCGTGGTCCCGCGACCGCAAGTCGTCTGGGGGCAAAGTCCCGCGACCTCGGACCGCGCGGGACAGTCCTGGGGATAGCGTGTAGCACGGGGTGCGGCCGTCCTCGACTTGAAGTGATGCGAGACGGAGAGCTCGCCCACGGTCAAGGTCGCGCGTCCTCCGAAGTTGCTCGAGGAGAGGACCGTGGAGCTCGGCGGAGCTCGACAACGGAGCTCGTGCGTGGCGCACGCCGCCTCTTGGTTCCCTAGCGCGTCGTGATGTCGGCGGAGCTAGTGGAGCTCGACAATCGGCGAGCTCGTGGTCCTCGGAGGTCGAGTAGTTTACAGGCCTGACACGTGAGGTATCGAGCTACTCGCATTGCGAGCTTAGGTTGTGATGGCCTAGAGGTCGCTTGATAACGCACACCGAGGCCGATGACGGACCTGCATAATCATAGAGTTGATGTAGATCGAGGCGAACCCCGTTTTGGTTGTAAATGAACGAAGTCCCTAGAGTTGGCATATAACTTTAATCGCAAAAAGTCTCGTGTTGTTTGTTCTTTCTTTTCTCTCTTGAAGGCCTCATCGAGTTCCTAAGCTTGAGGTCGGGTTTTAGAGGAGCGGAAGGCGGGCCTTTTCTCCATAGCCGTGGGGACGTAGGAGATCGATAGGCGCTCGCGCCATGCCTCGTGACTTCGACTTATAGCTTAGTTGGAAGATGTTCCCGATAAGTGAAGAGAAAGAGAGCAAACACGACCCGAATGGTGTGACCACAATATATTTTGCGGAAAAAGTTGGTAAAAACGTGGGGTGTGCGCCCCGTCCTCTGTAGCCCCCGAGCAAGGGCTGTCCTCGCTCGAGGTAAAAGGCAGCCATTGCTCAACAGCTGAAACAGAAAAGGATCCAATGCTCGCACAAATTTTTGCATTGGGCGGAAATTTGCGATGTACGTTAAGGGTAAAAGGGACGTAGCTGTTCGATGTTTCGGGCGTTGGTGACGACTCGATTGTCGGAGCTCTTGTATGCGTCGCGGGGTCGCCTTGATTGCACGAGCGGTCGAGGTAGGAGCCTTCGGACGCCGGTAAGAGCTCCCAAAAGCTCGTCGGTGAAGAGCTTGGAGAAGTTCGTGACGGAGCTCGGCGGCAGGGCTCGGAGAAGTTCGGCGGCGGAGCCGTGGCTCGTGGCGGGCTCGGCGGCAAAGCTTGGACAAGCTCGGCCGGCGGGCTCGGCGAGGCTCGTTGGTGAAGAGCTCGAGGAGTTTGGCAGCTAAGAGCTCGTGGATCGAAGCTCGGCGGCGTGAGCTCGTGGCTCGGGCGAGGCTTGTTGGTGAAGAGCTCGGAGAAGTTCGGCAGCTGAGAGCTCGTGGACCGAGGCTCGGTGGCGGAGAGCTCCGTGGCGGGCTGGTGGCGGAGAGTCGTTGGTGAAGAGCTCGAGAGGAGTTCGGGCAGGTGGCCAGAGGATCTTTGAGCGAAGTTGGCTCCCCGCCCGTTGGTCGTGCGGGCGTGGAGCCGTCGTGCCAGCGGGACGGAGGCGAGCCTCGTGCGTGGGACGGAGGTCGATGCGCGGCGGGCGACCGTGACACTAGCAATGCGTGGCGCGGATGGGGGCGGGTCGTGCGTGTCGGTCCCGCCGACTCGGAAAGTGGGCGCGGCGCCCTTAGCGCCCGCGGGCGTGGTCGTCGCCCACGGCTGTGCGGGCCGTGCCGAGATCGGCCGCAGCCGAGCTCGTGCGGAGCAGACTTAGTCGTGAACCGGCCGCGAGTTCTTGCGGGACGGACCGCGGACGGTAGATCTTGCGAGGGCTAGCTGACCTCGATCGTGCTATTCTTAGTAAGCACACTTTCTTTGTTTAGCCTCGCATGCACACATGCGTCGGCTGCGGTGGTCGTGTCTTGCGCCGGTAGCATGAGGTCGTCCAATCGGGCGGACCCCACGCATGACGCACGCGGCGTCGCGGCGAGGAGACCCCCACGAGGTCGTGCGGAGACGGCCGGGGCGGGCGCGCGCGAGCTCTCGACGTGACGCCCCCGACTTGAGGTTGTTGCGGAGGGCGATGATGCCGTGAAGACCCATCGGTCGTATGGAGCGTGGATCCTCGGCGAGTGGCTTGAAGCGCATAGGTGAGCGTTGGGTCTTGATGATGCACGCTGAGCTCCAGGTGGAGCTCGTTCGGCGAAGAGTTCGTGACCGCGGCGGCAGAGCTCGGAGAAGCTTGTCGACGCAGAATCGTGGACCGAGGGGCCGCGGCGGAGCTCCTGGGAGTTCGTCGTCGAAGGGCTCGTGGTCGAAGCTCCGCCGGCCAGATCGAATGAGCTCGTCTGCGGAGAACTCGCTGCCGAGCCCGGCGGCAGAGCCTGTGGAGGAGCTCGACGGAGAACTCATGGACTAGCTGACGGCGGAGGATGAGTTGGACGGCGCGGCAACTTGCACGACACAAGAACTCACGCGGCGCTGAGCTTCGGGAGACCGGCGACTCGCGCGGAGCGAGCTTGGGCGGGAATTTGTTCGTGGCGGCGTGGTTACGCACGAGCTCGGGAGCTCGGCCCCATGGCAACTCGTGCGAGACCGGTGGCGCGGATTTCCGGGGCGAAGCTCGGAAGATCGGGTCGCACAACTCGTCGCGGCGGAGCTCGAGAGCTTGGCGGCGCGAGTCGCGCAGTGTCGGGCCGGCGCACTCCGGGTCTCGGCGGTTCGTTTGAGGGAACTCGCGGCAGGAAAGCGCGGAGAAACTTGATGACGAGAGCTCGTGACGGAGTCCACAGAGACGAGCTCGTGGTTCCCATGGCGGACTAATCTGCCGCGCAGGTCGAGAAAGCTCGCCGCTGAGATCGGAGTCGCGGTCGATCGGGCCCGAGCTCGTGATGGAGGGAGATCTCGCTGGTGCCCGTGCGACGGAGGTCGCGGAGCTCGATCGGGCGGGAAGAGCTCGCCGACGGCTCGAGGCGTCCGGCGGGGCCGCCCCTGGCGGCGTGCTAGTCGTCGCGCGTCGGCGGCGGGATGGTGCCCTCGGGCTTGGTGAACTGGTCGACGAGGTGCGGGAGGCCCGAGCGGGCGCAGGGCGGACAGCCGCGCGGTGAGTGCGGGGCGGGGGCGTGTGACGGCGTCGACGCGCCCACCTCTGGGGATGGAGCGGCCCGCACGACCTTGAGCCGTGCGGGCGGCGTGGAGTGGGCACACGAGAGACGGGAGGTCGCGTGCGGACGGCGGTAGGTGCGACTTCCTCGTAGCGCGACTGCGCGGAGGTGGGGCCGCGGCCCCGACGGGATGGGTGCGTGCGCGGCGGCATGGCGGCGAGGCCAAGGCGCCCCACGGCGCGGCCATCGACCTGCTAGTCGTGCGTGGCGAGGGAGCGAGCGACCCACAGGCTCGTGCGTGGCGAGGTGGGCGACACCGCGACCCACACAGTCGCGGCGTGACGGGCGGTGATGCGCCGTCCTTGCGACCTTCGCGCGTCGTCTTGGGAACCCAGGAAGTACGGCGAGTGTCGAGACGGCGGTGAAGAAAACGATCGGCCGCGGCGCGGATGGGGTTGATGGCGCGCAGAATCGGATCGCCGCCAACTTTCGGAGTTGTTGGCGTCGTGGATCGGCCGAGGGACGGAAGCCCCAAACGGGACTCCTCGGAGATGGGACCGGGCGAAAGTGGCGTCCCAAAGCGCTCGGCGCTCGGGTCGCCGGCGACGTAGTGGATGAAGCCATCGAAGCGGTGACCATCGTCACACGGCGCTCCTACCCCAAGCGCGCCAACCGCCGTGGTCTAATATCACGGGGGTATGCCACGCACACGCAAAAATGGCTCATGTGGGGCTCCGATGGCCTAGCTCAAGGGACACAAGACACGAGGTTTATCTTTGGTTCGGGCAAATCGGTGCCCTAGTCCAGTCTCCGTTGGAGTCACTATGTGGCCGAGCTCAAATGCTCGTATCGGGGAAAATACAAGCTTTTCGAGAGAGGGAGGCCGGCTCCCAAGTCTCTGTGTGGGTGGAGTGGATGATCGTGGTGTTTCGTATATGAGGGTTGAGAGGTCGAACCCGCCTCCTTCAGGCTGAAGCCCCCTTTATAGCCGCAAGGGGAGGTACACAGATGCCACATGAAGAGGGACTAAAGAGGAGAAGAACACAAAAAAGAGAAGGGGTAAAGTGCTAAAATGACGAGGGACCCATAGGTCGTACAGTGGTCGTCGTGGGCTTGTTCGTGCGTGTCCCGTCGCACTTGGTCGTCTCCGTACGCAGGATTCCGGGGGATGGGCGGAGTCCTATCCCATACCCCGTCGCGATCGTGTAGTAGGAACGCGTCTCGTCGGGATGGCCCGTGATGTCTTTTTGTCGCGTAGCGGTTGGCGGTATGCGGCATGGTGGGATGCAGTTCCGGAGGCTTGGAGCTCGTGGCCCCACGTTGTTCCGAGCTCGAGGTCGTGCGAAGGGCAGAGAAGAACTCGTTGTCGGGAGAGCTCGTACGAGGCGGAGTGGGCTCAACTGATGACCTCGTGCTCGTCCAGGACGAGAAGAGATCGTACGGAAGAGCTCGTACGAGGTGGAAAGAGCTCGTGCGGGAGAGCTCGCACGAGGCGGAAAGGGCGGCGTGCAGCCGCGGTCATCTGGAGGTGCTCGCGCGAGACGGGAAGAGGTTGAGCGAACCCGAGGGTCGTACATGCCACGGCCGCGGGTCGGAGGTATGCCGCGCGATCTTCACGGTTGCGAGGTTGTACGCTTCGGAGGTCGTGACGACGGAGTTTGACGGAGATTGTCTTGACGGGATCACGAAGTTCTGCGAGCTCGGAGCTCGGAACTGCGTGGGTCGCGCTGCCCGTGGAACCGCGGGTCGGTGTCCGCAGGACTGTAAGCTCGGGCAAGTCGTACGTGACGTCTCGGTGAGACCGTGGGTTCCCGATTTCTCCGAGCTCGGAGCTCGGGGATCGTGAACTCATTCGAGACGGAGTTCGGGTGTATGGTGCGGCGCGGAGCTCGGTCTCCGGCTTGTGAGCTCGTACGAGGAGGAGCTCGTGCTCGCGTGAGGCGGAAGTACCCCCGTGGGCCGAGCTCGCGTTGATGCTGATCTGGGTCGAGTGCCGCTTGGGCTTTTGCTGTGATTAATCGTATGTTTTTGGGTACCCCTGATATAGGTATCCCACAGTCAGGTAGCTGCTTTAATTTTTATCTGCAGCCAACATGCATTATGGGTCTCCATGCATGCATGCATCCATTGGTGTCCACAACGTAACCGATAGTAAGAGCAATTAACCGGCCGGCAATGATAAGCCTTGCACAGTATCAACACGTGCCTTTGCCGGTCGATGATATAGTGATAACAACGCAACCGGCAGAGGCCCCCATTCATAATGCATTTTGTATTGTATCAACACCAACACGTGACGCACAAAAAATATTACACTGCATGCTCCCATCCGGAGGGTATACTCAAAACTTGTACACAACACATATATATAGTGGGGAAAATAAAGATATTAGGAACCGTATTTTACTAGCCTTTTAATATCACTAGCTATGCAGTATAATTAACATCAAGATTAATCATCTATGATACATACTCCATCCGTTCCATATTATTTATCGTCCTGGATTCAGCACAAACAAGAAAGACCTATAAAAAAACCATTCACTGGCTGGAGACTAGCAAGCCGTTAATGCTCCATCCTAATGTGGGTGTGCCACAGGCACAAACATGTAGTATATTATTTTGGCTTTAAACTATCAAACAACGCATTTCGATTGGCTGGATTTGTGTCTAGTGTGAGAAAATGGGATAAAGCAGTTCTGTTGCTGCAGAGCGACAAGCACGATAAATCATACAGCCATACCAGTACGCCAACCACACATATTACGGACAAGGTACACTGGACCTAAAATGACTCATATTAAGGAATGGAGTGAGTAATCATCTATGTAATGTATAACTTTTGAATGTTGGTTCATGCAAGTAATATATAACGTGAGTTTTGGTTTGTGCTCCATATACATATTTTCTACTTTGGTTGTGTTTAATTTATGAAAAAAAAGAATCCGAATCTAATTCCAATTCTAGTTCCAAAAAGTTTTTTATTCTAAAAATCATTAACAGAGGCCGCCAAGTAACAAGAGCTACCCCTAAGATTCCAATTCTAGTTCCAAAAAGTTTTTTTATTCTAAAAATCATTAACAGAGGCCGCCAAGTAACAACAGCTACCCCTAAGTAATCCTTTAATGGAAGCAGGCTAAGAAAACCGCCTCGGTCAATATATTAATGGAGGTGGTCTACTTAGGATGGTCGCCTCCATTAATAGACATTAACTGAGGTGGTTGCCTAGTGAGCCAGCCTTTTAATCGAATAATGGAGGCGGGCAAACAATCGCCTGCATACCGGCCTCCATAAATCCATTTTGTCTGCCTTTAGAATGTTCTATGTAGTAGTGCAATAAGGATCTACTAGACTGTTCATGACCGGGAGCATGATTGGTACAACTTTTACACCAAAAACATGTGTTTCACATATACCCAAGGGATAAGTCAGCAGGGTTCACTAACAGGCCTTTCGCAAATGAGTTCATAACAAGTTAGTGGCATCTAGGTCTCAAAGACAATTGTGCACATGCACCATCCTAATGGCACATATGCTCGCAGTATTATACACAACTAGGTAGAACAAGAGCGATAACCCTCAAGGCGCACTCTCCCTTTTCTGTCTCTCAGTAACCACTAACAAGCTGGAATTTTCTAATTACGTTGCCAAGGCTAATGTCATGTAGTTCTCTTCTTGTGTAGTCACCATTATTGATATCATTGTCGACCTATTACTGTAGTTAGTTTTTAACTAGCCATCAAATTCACTATCGATTCGTGGCTACACAACTATTTTTTTTTTTTTGACCGAATGGCTACACAACTATTGGTATGACAATCTCATGTTTTAAATTATAATATATCACTGTCCGTTTGTGACTACAACGTAAGATCGGCGGTGAGAGGGTAACCGGTGATGATATATAGATTGGTTCTGGCTGCTTATTCAACGTTACAACCAGGTAGTGGAAGGTAGTGATACATCCCTGTTGGTTGTACCTACGAACAGGCGGTGAAATCTTACCAATCATTGTGGGTTCATGCCCATAAACGGTAGTCATAGACTATTTTGTAGAAATAAAAATCATAGTTGTTTTTCATGTAAATCAGGACCAAGACAGCCTTCATACCGAAACAGTAGAGTCCAAGGATTGTAAAAATTTAAACATTATCAAGCTATATTAATATGGCTACCTATCTCTGTCATCTCGGTCCCCATGCATGCGTGTCACCACGGCCACAACATATGCTGGATTCCTCTGTATTTGGTATCATATCAACACATGAATAGTCTTGCACATTGCTGTGTCTAGCCGGACGCAAGGATCTTCATTTGTACCCTGCCAGCCTGAGAGGATGTGTCCAATAAATCCTGACGCTCAAAAAATTAATACACTGCCCCCGGCCGCTAGATGGTCCACGCCGTAGGAATCCGTCCACTAGTACCAACAACCTCCTCGTTTTGTCCTACTTTCGTGTGTGTGTGTCACTCATTTTTGTTTTCTACTGGATGTGGTTGGTATTTGGACACGTCTCTGAAAATACCCTCTGTTTCAGAAGGTGGTTGCAATGGAAACACTAGCGCTACCTCTACAAATAGTGATATTTCTAGAGGTAGTTAGAATCACTCACACATAAAGTCGTAAGAGACAATGTCAATACAAGTGCAGATTGGATTGCCCTAGCTTCAGCAGGTAAATGAATACAGCTAGTATTAAAAAAATGAGACCCAACCTAGGAGGAACTAGGGGGCTTTGTATTAAGAAGAAAATGAGTCCGTCCCCCGATACGGATCGAACCCAGGAGTGGTTGCTTCCACACCTGAGAAGTTAACCATCTAAGCTATCGCCTAGTCCTCAATACAGCTATATTAAGAGAGGTGGTCTCTATTTTCGACTGAGTCAAGAGTTCTTTACAAATACTAGCTTGCTTGTGAATCTAGATTTCTGAAACGCGAATGCATTATGAGATTCGCCGCTGAAAATACTTAAAAAAAAGTGGCACACACTATGCCATGTCTTCCTCGCCTCTCGGACGCCATTGCCGCCTGTTGACCTCTCTTGATCTGCCCTAATTAGGTGGAGGAGACTAGCATAGATGACAACGTACACGACCCAGGTAAACAATGTTGTTGGTAACTCATCAACACCACCTGATGGTGATGCGGGCACTCACAATGCTTGAAACTATCATGGTTTCTATAGTTTTGAACATTGTGTCAAGAAACTATCTTTCACAATGCAATTCTCTATCATGATGTCACATAGCCCGCTTGTCACTCACAAATTGTCTTGGTTAGCGTGAAGACTTGGTTTCTTAGTTAGACTTGGTTTCTTATGTTTTTACTCTCTTCCATAAATACAGCGCCACATTAGAAAAAAATAATAAATAAAGGGGTAATAAATGAGAAAATAAACTATGATAGAGTCTGTATTGGTAGTGCTCTTAGGACGAAAAGATAATGTGGCCTTCATTGTACTTTTCTCCCCCACCAGATCCTTCAGGTCCCCGGCCCCAAGATAATCAACATCAACGCCACCTAGCTGGGTGGAGATCCATGTAGTTGGTTCCATGCTTGGACACAATGCAGCATGAGGAAATGGTCGCTCGTAGATCTGGATGGGTGAGTGGCGATTTGAAGGGCTAATGTCGTCATTGGAGCATTATTCGTGTTGGGATTGGGATCGATGGGCCAGGGCTGTTGCGCTGGAGGAGTCTTGTGTAGAAATGGGCGGTGGCATGAGGGACGTCGCATGGGAGTGAGGACGGGTAGAGCATTGGAGGAGTCCTGGGAGGAGCAAAGAGGTAGAGAGACCAAGGGAGACAGGGTGTAGACGAGTCCCACTAGAAACTCGAATATATACTTCAGTGGGTGATGCTTTTTCTGTGCGTTATTTTGGTATGCATAAAAATGCCAATTATTCTGTGGGTTTCAAAATATACCGAGAAGTGCGTTGAACTCTTTTTTCTGTGAAGATGACTACACAAAAATATTATTTTTAATCTAGGTGAATGGAATTTTTCCATGAGATCAGCAACACCGATAGAAAAAGACATGTTTTTGTGTGTTTATATCACAGAAAAATGTTTTTAATCTAGGTGAATGAAATTTTTCTGTGTGTGTCAGGCCAATAGAATTTTTTTTTTGACAGGTGAACCAACAACAAAATTAAAATTTTCTCTCATTATATTCTTGTGTGTAGTTTTCTGATGGTATTCGTATTTTTTTCTAATGTGTCACACAAATGTATTCGAGTTTAGCGAGTTAGAGATTTTTAGATAAAGGATAAAAATCCGGTTTCATCTATCGAGGATAGAATCAGGCCAATTATTCCGGACTCCATACACAACTCAAAGTTCAACTGATACAAACTTCCAACCACACACACACGCAACAAATGTAACAAGAAAAACGTCTTTGACTAAACATAACCAACATGTCATTGAGAGAGCCAATCACGGGAACCAAAGAAAGCTAGAGCCGATGTTTACGGGTGTCAAGCCACGGAGATCAATTGATCCTCAAGGTCTTCACGCCCGCTGCAAGATTGCCCTCTTGACGTAGACAATGTGTTCCTCGAGAATAGTACCTACTGAAAGAGTTTTTGGTTTGCGGTTGTCGAAGACTACCTAATTCCTTGTTATTTAAACCCATAGAAGTGTGGAGGCTGCTATCAATAACAATGTATTATACTTTTTGTTTCCCGTCTTAGACCAATTGCGAAACAAATCATCTATATTTGAAGGAGGTGTTAATTCAAAAAGTAAATGTATAGAGCGCCACAAAAATTTAGCATAGAAGCAAATCAAAAAAAGAGGTGTTGAATTGTTTCTAGGAGATTAGAGAGAGAGCATTGTTTATCTCCATTCCAATTTCTCCTAGCCAGGTTATCTTTAGTTAGAATAACTCCAATTTCTCCTGACGTACCCAAAATTAGTTTGATAGTGATTTTGATTACCCAAAATTAGTTTGGGTAATTCGGGCAATGCCCTCTGGTAGCCAAACTACCCGAACTACCCAAAATTTTGCCTTCAACTATGCATTTATCATGTGTTGTGGGTTGAACACTTGAAATTATCACTTTATTTGAATATAATTCTGCACAAATGACTAGTGAAATGATGTCCAAATTGTTACTAAAATTTTTGTACTTTGATGTTTTCTTTAAATTCGGGTAGATCGGGTGTACCGAACCCTAACCGGAATTATCGGGTGCCCAAATTTCGGGTAATGTTTTTTTCAAGAGTAATATCGTGTAGCAATTTTCATTACCCGACTACCCGACCGAAAAAATCGGGTAACTCGAACGCCCGGGTGACATACCACATGACAATTTTAATTCTCATTGGCAACTTCGTTTGCGGACATCTTGCGACACTCTCACCCTATTGTTAATTAATGCATCATACATAGACTTGACTGTAAATACCCCAAAGGCCTTCAAATCCCATACAAAAGCATCTCTTTCCTGAAGTAAGTCAACTTGTTGTAAGGATGCCACAATAAGAAGCCAATTTGTCAATTTTGCCCCCACCAGATTTCTCCTAAAGGAAATATTTAGTAAAGAAAAACTCAAAATTGTAGCTATTGTATCTTGTTTTCTTCTTACAATATTAAACAATCCAGAGAACTTATCTTTGAGAGGTTTGTTGCCCAGCCAAGTATCAACCCAAAATCGTGTTTGTGACCCATCTCTAACAGCAAAATGTCCTAATTTGAAGAAGGTATCTTTAACATTCATCAGAATCTTCCAGGAATGCGATTTTGTTGGTTTCTTTTCACAACTACCTAGCATCTTATTTTTAATATGCTTATTCCTTAATAATTCTTGCCACATTGCATCTTCATTTAGTAACTTAAATAACCACATACTAACCAAGCACTTATTTTGAATATCTAAATTTTGTATCCCTAGACCACCCTGGTCCTTAGGTTGACACATAACATCCCATTTGACTAATCTGTATTTTCTCTTGTGTTTGTCATTTTGCTATAAAAATCGAGATCCGAATCAATTAATTTTTTTTCTAACACTCCCTTAGGCAGCTCGAAAAATGATATCATAAACATCGGTGTTGGGGCGAAGCCGGACCACGCCACCCCATACTTTCGCCCTAAAGAAAGCAAGCGGGGAGACTAAGGCCGAAGATTACCGTCCCGCGTTCGCTCAAAGCATCCGAATCGCGGCGGGTTTTGTCCCGAGAGGACCTTATGAATTCATGACCGCGGACCAAGTGCGGGAGAAGCCCAAGCCTCGGAGTTTAGTCCACGGTGCCCAAGCCTCGGAGTTTCGTCCACCCGGGACGAAAGCCGGACTTCCGTGCGAGGGCCGAGCATGGGCACGCCCGGGCACCTCCGGTTTCGTCCGCCAGGGCGAAAGTCGGGACATTCGGCTCGGGGACTAAGTGCGCGAGGCCCGGGCCTCGGGTTTCGTCCCCGCGGTGCCCGAGCCGGGTTTCGTCCACCGGGGGACGAAAAGCCGGGACTTCCGGTTAGGGACAAGCATGGGGGCGCTGAGCCTCCGAGTTTCGATCCGCCAGGGCGAAAAGTCGAGAAATTCGGCTCGGACCGAGTGTAGAGAGGCCCGAGCCTCGGAGTTTCGTCCACCTAGGACAAAAGCGGGACTTCGGGCGGGGGGCCGAGCACGGGGCGCCTGAGCCTTCGAGTTTCATCCGCCAAGGGCGTGAAGTCGGGACATTCGGCTCGCACGACGGACGAAGTCCGGTCCCCGCGGCAAGTTAGGTGTTCGGCGGCCATCCCTCCCGTGGTGGTGAAAGCATAACATCCGACCCATAGGACCGCTTTCGCTAGCATGAGGTGGTTGTTCAACCACCCGTCGGTGTGTTTCGGTCCCCGTGGCGAAATTGTGACTCTTCGGTAGCGGGGCCTAATGAATTTCACGTCGGCACGCAACCCGTCCCTTATCTTGCGGGTGTTCGGCGACGAATGGACTCAGCGGGGTTGGTAGGATTGCGGCGTGAAAGGACCACTCTACCCCTGGCCATCAACGAGGAGCTCAAGGAATCCTGGGTAGGTAGAGGGGCATAAGAGGAATTGTAAGAGTCTACGGACTATAAATAGGCCCTGTGGGGCGTTGTAAAAACCATAGTCAAATCAATACAAAGAGTGCTTTGGTTTCATTTCCACCTTCATGTGTTGTTTTTAGTTTCGTTCGGTGTTTCGTCCCGCCCGGTGGCCTACTTAGGGGCCACACCTACAATCGGTAAGCTAGAGAACACCGAGTTTATGAGGACCAATCGACCACCGGCTGAAGCATTTTACCTTTCCAACCACTAAGTCTTTTCTCAGTTCTCTCTTCGATGCCATTCCGATCCTTATTAGATAACTTCCTAAAATGCATAGGTAGGCCCAAATAGTGGAATGGGTATTTACCAATGACACATCCAAATAATTGTGAATAAAACTCTTCGTGATGCTTGGCTTCTCTAAACAAAAGACTTCGCTCTTGTGAAAGTTGATTTTTAAGCCGATAGTTGCTCAAAAGTGCTTAATAACAATTTCATATTAACCGCTTTGTCAACATCATGACTCCTTCTACCTATCCTACTTCATAGTGTCATCCGCATATTGAAGGATGGATAAACCATCTTGCATCAGGTGGAGAATGACCCCTTCTACCTATCCTACTTCCTTTGCTTTTGCAATTAGTATAGCCAACATATCAACCACTACATTGAATAGTATTGGATACATGGGGTCACCTTGTCTTAAGCCTTTCTTAATCTAGAAGTAGGGTCCAAGTTGGTCAATAATATTAATATTTACATTTCCCCCATGTAATCTTTTCAACCCATTCACACTACTTTTGAGAGAAACCCTTCATTCATAGTGCTTGTTGTAAAAAACTCCGGTTTACTTTATCATAAGCTTTTTCAAAATCAATTTTAAGGATCACCCTATCTTTTTTTTTTTGTGTGTAGTTCATGAATTGTCTCATGTAAAATAACAACATCTTCCATAATGTTTCTGCATGGTAGAAAGGCAGTTTGGGTTGGTCTTATCAACTATTGAGCAATGGTAGATAATCTATTTGTTGCCACTTTAGTGAAAATTTTGAAAGCAACATTCAACAAACAAATGGGTCTATATTGTTGAAACGACTCTCGCATCCTTCTTCTTGGGCAGTAAGATTATGTTACCAAAATTAAGATGATTAAGATGTAAATTTCCCTCGATGAAAATCAGGATATAAAACCATCAAATCATCCTTGGGTAAACCCTAGAAGACTTGGTCAAACTCCGGAGCAAACCCGTCCGTTCAGTGCCTTGTTATGCTCCATTTGAAAATGGCTTCTTTGACTTCCTCCCCGAGTGAAAGGGTCAGTCAAGGACTCATTCTCCGGATCCGACCCTTGAGGAATGTCCATTTTTTAAGATTCATCTAATGAAATTAGCGACTCATCTGATGGACCAAGCATGTTTTTATAATAACTAGTAATATTCTCCTTAAGCTGAGCATCACCAGTTATAATATTATTTGCATCCTAATGTTGGAGAATACGAGTCTTCCTATGCCTACCATTGGCTAGCAGGTGATAATACTTAGTATTTGCATCACCTTAGCCCTTTGGTACCACTTGAGTTCCTCTTCTCTGAGCAACTCAGCAAGCCTTTCATTTAATACATGCTTTTGATTGTGTTTGACATCACTTAGCTTGGTAAGTTTTGCTTTTTTTGTCAAGTTTATTGAACTTGTTTAAAATGTTGCTTTTTCTTTTTGTATACCCCACTCACGTGTTTTGCCCATCCTCTTAGATGTTGACGGAGCCTTCTAATTTTTGTTTGCCATCTCACAAAATCCGTCTCTTAGCAACCAACCTAGTTCTGAGGATGATAAGTTGTGGACGAGCTATTTGTAGAGAATAATAACGGAGTGTGGTTAGAAATTTCTCTAGTGAGAGGATACACCGTAGTGTCGCGAGCATTGTGACTCAAAATCCGTGCATGTTAAAACCATGTCTAGCTTTTCAAAAGATTGATTTGGCATATTGTTAGCCCAAGTGAAATCCCCCGACGGATAAATCAATTTCTCTAAGATTCAAAGTATCAATTACCGCATTGAACATGAAAGGCCATCTGTCATTGTAGTTATCGTTATTTTTCTCACCCGGTATGCGAATAATGTTAAAGTCACCACCTATAATAAAATGTATGGTTTCCTTTGAGCGTACTTTCGTACTAATGCAGACAAGAAATTTGTCTTTTGATCTGCGTGAGCAGGACCATAGACTGAAATTAAGTTAAATTTATAATCATGTTCTTTATGTCGTAACATAAAACAAATATAGAAGTCACCCTCCTCAATTTGTCTAATATCAAAAGTTAAAAAATGGATACCTAGGATCATGCCACCAGATCTACCCCGTGGAGCCATGCAATGCCAAATAAAATCTCTACCAGCACAGATGGTATTAAGAGTTTTTGTGGAAAACTAGCTCTACACTGCGGTCGATAAGGCAATGAAATCTAGATCTTTCTCTTTTGTTAAGTAAGATAGAAATCTATATTCTTTAGAATCCGCGAACCCGTTACAATTCCAGAAAATCCCCTTCATCTTTTTACCACAAGCACGTTACTCAACACAACACGCCTCATTTATTTTTTATCAGATAAAGTAGGACACTACTCACTGCATCTATCACAGACCCATACATATATGAATTCAACTATGGAGGGAGTTCATATATCACAATCAATCATGCACATCACTGAAGTGATGCTTGCCTTTCATTCCATGGTAAGATATGGAGCTTCGCTAACAATTCTTTCACCACTTTCCTCATCGAGATTATAGATGATAATGGCACGTGCACCGCCTCCTTGTTTTGGAGATACCTCATCGACAGAAAGTGCAACAGATATTTGTATATCTCCCTTTTCTTCCTGGATTTTGTTTATTGCATATTCAACACTCTCATTAATCAGATTATTCCATGTTTGAATCCGACCAGGCATGATCACGTACTATCCTTTGCTTTTCTATGTTTTCAAACTGTTATATATAATAACAATAAGAATCAATAATCAAGCAATATTGACACAATCAATAAAAAAACATAAACATGTTGTTTCGATCTAATGCTATCACACTTCCATAATAATAAGAAGATGTCTTAATCAAATGGAATCCGATCTGCAAACAGTTTACAAAAAAGTTTAAAGTATTTTTATGAAAACAAAAACTAACAAAGAAATGCATGACCTTCTGAGCAGATGAAGAACGCAGTATTAGCTTATGGCGATGATATGTGCTCTATGTATATTTGTGTATATATACACACTGATATTTGCATAGTAGCGTCTCTTTGCAGTGAAAACAATGTAAGTGTTTTGTCCATTTTCATTAGGAAACATCCTCGTATTGCCCCTTTGTTGTCAATAACTATAGCTGTCGACCATAGCAGTATAAGCAGCTAGTCTGCTCAGAAAGTGTAAGCACAAACGTCATAACAATGCAACAACACGTAAGGACGAATGTCATAGCAACTAGCATGTACTTATATATGCACAAATAATATACATGTCCAATGGACTCCCTAGACAAGCATGTACTTATATATGCGTAGTAGCGTCTCTTTGTGCGAATCTTGTTCTGGATGCACAAGCAAAATCTCTTCTTTTTTCCCCAACACAACAAACAATATTCTAGGCCTGATCAGCGAGGCTGTCAGTAGTAAACTTGGTGGTGGCAACAATAACTAGCATTACTGCCGCTTTGCCGGTGGCGGTCGAAACCCGGCAGTGATAGTTTTTTGAAACCCGCAGTGAAACACTTTTCTGTAGTTGGTAGGCGAGTGAATGGTATATGCTGGATAGCTCTGTGTATTTGGTATCATATCAACACATGAATAGTTTTGCACGTTGCTGTGCCTAGCCGGACGCAAGGATCTTCACCTGTACCCTGTGAGCCTGTGAGGATTGTGTGCAATCCTGACGCTCAAAAATTAATACACTGCTCCGCTAGATGGTCCACTCCGTAGGCATCCATCCATGGGTACCACTACCAACCTCCTCGCTTTGTCCCACTCGTGCGTGTGTGTCACTCATTTTGTTTTCTACTAGATGTGGTTGGTATTTCGACACGTCTCCATAAATACCCTGTAGTTTCGAAGGTGGTTGGGTCAGAAACACCAGCGCTACCTTCATAAATAACCCCGTCCTTATGAAAGTGTCATTTTTGACTTTTTGGCTATCGAATTTGACCATTCACCTTATTCAAACAATTTTTACAAATAATAAATTAAATCAATAATTATTAAAGTATCTCTAATGATAAAATAAGTCATAACAAAATAAATAATATTTATATATAAAAAATTGAATAAGACAAGTGTTCAAACAAAATAGCACGGAAACTAAAGTGACCCTTTCAAAGGGATGGAGGAAGTAGTGATATTTCTAGAGGTGATTAGAAAAACTCACACATAAGTCGTAAGAGCCATTGTTAATATAAGTGCAGATTTGATTGCCCTAGATTCAGCAGGTAAATAAATACAGCTAGTATTAAGAGAAGATTTGTATCAATCAGATAGATACTGACGTGGGTAGTCATTGTGTGCTTGCATGTGAAACTAGATTTCTAAACGCGGATGCCATATGCCCCCAGTGTTTAATAGACCTAGAACTCGATGATGTGTAGGAGTAGGAAGTTGTGGCATATATAGGTCAACACTGTCATCAGTAACCACATGTAGGGTGTGTTTAAAAGCCCAAATTTCCTTCAAAATTTCCTGCATTCCCATCACATCCTATCACATCAAAACATTTAATGCACCCAAAGACGCTTGCCGGCCACTATAAAATTTTGGTAAATAAAAAACTAATTGCACAGTTTAGATGTACATTCACGAGACAATTCTTTTAAGCCTAGTTACGCCATAATATGATAATATTACCATTAACAAACGAAACATCTTTACGATTAATGCGATGTGACGCGCTACAGGAATTTTCAGCCAAAATTTTGGCTTCTAAACACACCCGTAGGTGACCTCCTGGCTAATGTGGCCACCATGTCAGTAACCACGTTTGAGGCCACGTCTCTGTCAGTAAACAATGTTTGGTAGCTCATCAACACCAACTATGGTGATGCGGTATTAGGACAAAGTTAATTTGGCCTTCATTATCCTTCAGGTCCCCCAAGATAATCAATGCTGGTGGTAGTGCATCAAGGCCACCTGGGTGCAGATCCATGTAGCCGACAACGGTTCTTGGGGCCATACGCTTTGCTTCCATGCTTGGACACAATGTAGCAAGAGGAAATGGTCTCTCGTAGATCAGGATGGGTGAGTGGCGATTTGAGGGGCTAATGTTATTGGAGCATTATTCGTGTTGGGATGTGCCAGTGCTGTTGCGCTGGAGGAGTCTTGTGTAGAAATGGGCTGTGGCATTAGGACGTTCCATGGGAGTCAGGACGGGTAGAGCATTGGAGGATTCCTGGGAGAGGAGCAAACAGGTAGAGAGACCGAGGGAGAGAGGGTGTAGAGGAGTCACCACTAGAAACTCGAATATATACTTCAGTGGGTGATGATTTTTTCTATGCGTTTTAATATACCGACAATGCTCTCCTGTGACTCTGATTTCCCTAGCTATTGTACAATATGCTGATTACACTCTAATTTTCATGAAAAGTGATTTGAATGAATTAAACGAGATGAAGGATGTTCTTTCTCAATTTGCTGAAGCCACTGGTTTGAAGGTAAATTATGAAAAATCAATGATGGTCCCCATCAAGATCTCTGCTAAGAGGATGGATGGAGTAGAGGAGTTGCAGAGATGAGAGATAGGCCTTAGCATTTCTTATTCCACTGGTAGATTTATTTCCTAATTAAAACCTCGAAATAGCCTTTATTTTAAAAGACGACTGTCCTAAAATAATGATTGGTTTTGTCCGCATGACTTTATGATTTCTAGATACAGGGACGGAGCTCTTAGAGCAACTCCGACAATTCCCAAAATCCCTTCCCAATCTATTTTTTTTGGAAAAAGGGTGAAAAACTCCTCTCCAATGGTTTCCAAAACCCTTCCCAATCTATTGCATTTGGAAAAACACCAGCACTTGTATACAAAAATGTGCGCATGGGAATGGTACGTATCCATCGACAAATCTTGAAGTGGAAGGGTGTAGAAAAGATTAAAGAGTAAAAAGAGTTCCTGATATAATTACCGGCTAGCATCAACACATATGGCATGAAGTTCATGATCTCATAAGTTTCAACCGGCGGCCCAAAAAGAAGATGAGTAGCATTTCAGCAAGCCATTACCTAGGCCCAGGTACATATTGGGTTTTAGCTGTTAGGTGTGTAGTCGTGTCACTACCCAAGACGCCACCTTTGCCAAGTGTAAATTGATTTGCCGAAGTTTTTTTTATATATTTTTAGGC
This sequence comes from Hyparrhenia diplandra, assembly GCA_015847255.1. Classification (NCBI taxonomy): domain Eukaryota; kingdom Viridiplantae; phylum Streptophyta; class Magnoliopsida; order Poales; family Poaceae; genus Hyparrhenia; species Hyparrhenia diplandra. The sequence continues at coordinate 63,411 of JADLZK010004594.1, read as the reverse complement.
ACTCGGCAAAGACCCCGAATGCCGGATCAAAAAATACTTGGCAAAAGAAAACACCTGACAAAAATGTATTTTGCTAAGTTGCACTCACTCGGAAAAAATGTATTTTACCGAGTGCTTTGAAGCCATGACCATTGAGCCAACCTGCTGTGGGCTGCGACTAGGGAGGAGGCTGTGTCCGCTGGGCTGGCTCCTCAAGATTGCGGGCCGAAAAGAGTGAGAGTGGGTTGGCCGTGGCTCAAAGGCCGGCAGTGAGGCTGCTGCCGAACGGGGCGGGCTGCTAGTGGGATTTGTGGGCCAGAAAATTCAAAAAGAGAGGGCGCCAACACGTGGGCCTCACGTTGCTGGGCTACCAGCTCTTTTCTCTCTCTCTCTTTCTATTAAGAAAAAAACTCAGAAACATATGAAAAGAAAAAAAGTACTCACGTGTTCAAGCCCTCATATTAGCTTGTGCTAGCTGAATACATACATTTTAGCTACGAAATATATAGAGCGCTCAAATATATAACATGGGTTGACATACGAAAATAAAAAAAAATATGAACCTACTGGTATATGCCTTTGTGAATTAGCATTTGTGACACAGAAAATGCCTCTGTGACGTAACAGATATCGTCATTGGATGAAATTAGACTAGTTCTATGACGTTTTTGACATACAGCTTTTTATTGTCACTAAGTTGAAATGTCATAATATCATAAAATGGATGGTATAATGACATTATGACCTGGTGCCATGCTAAATACGTCAAACTGTAGTGGTTGTACCTAGTGGAGGAAGATTCAGGTAGCAAGTATCCTATTGCGAGTAACAACGAAAAATGTCCTGAGTGACAAAACTGAATCAAATCAGTTTTACACATGCTTTGTGCAAATTTGATTTATCATAGTGTTAGCACGGGCAATATACTAATGTCATATAAAATAAAATGGCTGCAAAAGTGTTGTAGACCGACCCAGTCCGCGAGGGAACGTGGTACACAACCGTGATCCGCGTATCGGGAACTTTCGTTCCGGTCGAGAACGGAACGGCGTGATACATGAGGCGAACGATGCCCGGGGCGTGTTCCCCGCAGGTCAAGGGGACGGCGATTGGGTACATAGGTGAGCGGCGGCGGCGTGGTGGTGTTTCGTGCTTGCCTTCGTTGTCGTAGTTACGCCTAGGCGCTTAATATGGGCCATGTGTATTATGGATGGTAAATGAAAGATCAAGGTATTATAGGTCAAATGGGTCTTAAGTTAAGTGGGTCATATTTGAGATTTTAGGAGTTTGACCACATCAATTGATTCTTGAGTTAATTTTATATTCGCACAACATATGTACACAAATCTAATTACATGATTATTATAACTGTATAGTTCACTTAAGAACGAGGATTGTACCAAGCTATCGTAACAAAAAATAGTTGGTTCACGTTGCGGGTTTTCGAACCATCACTCCGAAGAAGTATACCCCATGTGATCCGGGAACTTTAAATTAACGCTCAATGTCCCATGTACCACGTTCCTCGTACCTATGTACCGGGAACTTTTGTGACTGTTGAATAGCAAGGATAGTTTCCACATTCACCGAGTTAGTTATTAAAGGAGAGCTGGACCCAAGAAATGGAGCGAGAAATTTTGCTTTTATTTTGTTAGGTATATATAATAATAAACTATTGCAAACATATAGTTGCAACCGCCTACATGGCATTGTAGCCTTTTGTTATGGGCTGCTGCCGCCAACCTGTCAAGGTGTGTGGGCCATCGCTGGGCCAGTGCACCACTGCTGACAAAGCTGTGACAAACACACTCTCTACTCCGGCCATTGCCAGACAGCTGCGAAGAGCGAAGAGCGACGAGCTCATCTTGGCCCCTGTATTGAAGGTGTAAAATACATTGTCGTCCTGACAATACGATTTGTTAAGGTCAAGAGACTCAATGTCCGCATTGAAGGTGTAAAATGCCATTTGCTCTTATCGTCTAGGTGGCTCGTAATATTGAAATCACCACATTTAATATATGTAAGTATTTCCTGAGAAAAAGTATGATCCAATTCTGTAAGAAAGGCTTCTTTATTGCTGTTGTGCAGGTTAATATACCGTATATAGCCCAAATTTGAATCCATTAATTCTGACAGAATTTGATATAAAAGTCACCTAGTTAAATAGTTTTAACTTCATGCGAAGCCAGGACAATTATAAAGGGAGTAGACAGATCCAACTGTGTCTAAGTGTGAGTCTTCAAGACACGGCAGGTTCTCAATCAAACACACCGGTCATCACTTTCATGAAGCAGTGGCCTGCTATGGGCAGAGAAAGCAAAAAAAAAAAAAATTCTTTCTGTTATTAAACAACGGCTGATGAGAGCTAGCTTGTAGTACAAAGTCACCTGAAAATTGTCTTGAAACATGTCCATCTCCGATTTTCCTGATGCTCATCCAATTTCATGAAAATTGCTTTGTAGCCGCTTCCTCTTCCATCACCAACGTCGGCTTAGACGATGCCTGTGTGCCCAAGGAGGAGGCCCTCCTTGAGTTCAAGAAAGCCATCATCGTCGACCATGAAGACATACTCGAGTCATGGCAGCCAGAAGACTGTTAGGTATATGAATGCTATATTTGGCCTATATGGCCTGGTCAATAGGACTTGAGTGGTCCATGAGACTTTGTCCTCTCTATGTATATTCGATCTCCTCTTCAGGAGAGTTTGAGCTCTCAGTTTCCCAAGGTACGTAACATGGTACCAAAGCTGTGGTTCAGGGTTAGGATTAGCCTGATCTAGTCCACCCACGATCCAATTTTTTCTCCCTTGGGACACCTCTGCTTCGCTCGACCTTCGTCGTGCCTTTCTCTCGCGGCTGTTCTTCGCCGCGCCGTTCATCGTCTTTGTGCGGCCCGTCGTGCGGTCGAGGGACTCCTTCACGCGCGTGGCTTCACTCGCGGGCGGGAGATCACGCACGGACGCGGGGCTGCACTTCTTCACGCGCGACGTTGGACTCCTTCATCCGCGGGACTGAACGTCTTCACGCGTGCGGCTTCACGTGCGGACGGCTTCACTCGCGGGCGCGACATCACGCGCAACGCGGGACTCCTTCATCCGCGATCCGTTATTCACGCGGATGCGATCCTGATCCAATCCAGTGCTTCCTCAGGCTGCGGGCTTCCTCTTCTCGGCATTCCTTCACGCTTGGCTGCTACACGTGTGGGTTGCTGCCTGTCATCCTCCTCTGTCCGGAAAACAGAGGATTACTGATCTTCGTCGCATCCTCTTATGTGCTGGTGGTAATTCTTCCTTTTAACATCAGCAATGTCTCAGTCTCAGTCTCAGATTAATGCCATTGTCATTAATATTACTCTTGATGGTCCGAATTATCTGGAATGGGCCTTTTGTGTTGAAACTGCATTGAGAGGTGTTGGTCTTTATTCTCACTTAACTGATGATCCACCGACTCTCAAGTCTGATAGTAGTAATGCAGCTGCGGTCAAAAGTTGGGAAATTAGTGATGGTAAAGTCATGGCTGCTATGGTTAACAGTGTTAAACCCACCATGATCATGAGTTTGCGTAAGTTTAAGCAGGCTAAACCCATGTGGTCTTATTTGAAGGCACGGTATGTTCAGGATAGTGGTGCCCTTCAACATACTCTCATGCAACAACTTCATGTTATTGAACAGAGGGACATGTCTGTTGATGAGTATTACTCTGCCTTTGATCGTTTGATGGGTTCTTTGATCTCCATGGTACCTCCATGTACAGCTGGCCAGACATGTACAGCACTTTCATTTATTGAGCAGTTTCTCACTTACAGATTTGTCATGGGACTTAGGGCAGAGTTTGATTCTATTCGCACAAGGCTGCTTCATACTTCCTCTACTCTGACTATGGCCCAGGCATTGTCTAAATTACTTGCTGAAGAGACACGTCTTCAGTCCTTGTCCTCTTCTGTGTTTCAGCCTAACAGTGTATTGGCTACTCATAGGACCAGTGCATTCAAAGAACCTTGTAAGCATTGCGGCAGGAACAATCATAGTTCAGATAATTGTTTTATTAAGTATCCAGAGAAGCTTGCTGAATTCGTGCTTTCGCCGTCCCCGCTTCGTGGTCGTGGTACCTCTTCCACTCCTCGTGGTTCAGGTGGTTCTAGCTCTGTCGGAACTGTTTACATTCTTTGCTTCCTCGTATCCTTTGCTCCATCGTCTTGGGTGCTTGATTACGGAGCCTCCTTTCATGTGACATCGACCGGTCCCGTTGGTTGCCTCGAAGCCATCGTCGGCACTTCTATTCGAACGGCGAGATGGTACTTCTTGTCATATCACTCATCTGGGTTCACTTTCCAATAATCATTTTTACACCCAATGTTTCTTTTGTACCTCGATTTGTCTATGAATCGCTGCTCGGTTGGTCAAATTACCGACCAAAAATTGTTTTGTTGGTTTTGATGACTCATCTTGTTTTATTCAGGGACCGTCGCGCAAAGGGAAAGTGATTGGGACCGGCCATCGCCATAAAAGTTCTTCTTCCGGCCTCTACGTTCTAGACACCCTCGTCTTCCTTCGTCGGTTGAGTCAGCCCACGACTCATCCGTTGCATCATCTTGACCTCATTTGCCAAGTGGCATCATCGTCTTGGTCATCTTTGTGGATCTCGGTTGTCTTTCATGATAAATAAAAGGTTGTCTAGGTCGTGCAAACTGTTGAGTCTAGTTTTCATTGTAAGGGATGTAAACTTGGCAAACAAATACAACTTCCTTATTCCTCTAGTGTTTAAAAGTCCGCTAGACCATTTGATCTTATTCATTCGATGTATGGGATCCTGCACCTTTTGCTACAAAAGGTGGCCACAAATATTATGTCATTTTTATTGATGATTTTTCTCGCTATACATGGATTTATTTCATGAAACATCGTTCACAGTTGTGTTCTATTTATCAGTCTTTTGTCCGAATGGTCCACACACAATTTTCTACCCCTATTAAAATTCTTCGCTCTGACTCTGGGGGTGAATATTTATCTGCTACTTTTCGTCATTTTTTGTCCTCTGAGGGCACCCTTGCACAGCTCTCTTGTCCAGGTGCTCATGCTCAAAATGGCGTTGCTGAACGCAAACATCGCCATCTCATAGAGACAGCACGCACCCTTCTGATTTCATCTTTTGTTCCTACTCATTTTTGGGGGGAAGCTGTTTCCACGGCCGTCTATCTCATCAATAGGCAACCCTCATCCAAGTTGTCTAACCAATGCCCCGGTGAAGTACTTTATGGCACTCCTCCTAGCTATGATCACCTTCGCGTTTTTGGATGCACATGCTATGTTTTGCTTGCCCCTCGTGAGCGGACTAAATTGACAAAGACGATCACGTGGAGTGTGTTTTTCTAGGATACTGATCCAGGAGCATAAGGGTTATCGATGCTATGACCCTTCTTCCCGCCGCATACGTATCTCTCGCGATGTTAATTTTGTTGAGGATCATCCTTTCTTTTATAACCCATCCACCAAGTCCTCGTATTCTCCCACAGAGTCCACCTCCTTTTTGTGTTTTCCTCCTTCATTTGGTGATGATGTCTCCACGTCTTCACCTTCTATCTCCATTACGCCTCCTTTACCTCCTGCAGCAACTCCAGCTCCACCACCTCACTCTTTTTCTAAACCACCTATTACACGTGTTTTCAATCGCCGTACTCAACACCCCACCACGCCACCTCATTCTACCACCTCGGCCAGTCCTGATGAGCCCGTTGTTGATGATTCTAATAATAATACTATTGATGAGTCATCTATTGTTTGTGATGAGTTATAGGTTGGTTCACGATATAATCTTTGAGATCGTGGTTCTATTCATCCTCCAGAAAAGTATGGTTTTTCCCAGGTCGATGCCATTGTTGATGAGCCATCCACTTATCAGGAGGCTTCTCGTATTCCAGAATGGTAGCTAGCTATGTCTGAGGAACTTGCAGCCCTTGATCGTCAAGGTACTTGGGATATTGTTCCATTACCATCACACATGAAACCTATTACATCTAAGTGGGTATTTAAAATCAAGACCAAGTCGGATGGCTCTATAGAGAGATATAAAGCTCGTCTTGTTGCTAGAGGTTTTCAGCGGACCCAAGGTGCGGATTATGAGGAGACATTTGCACATGTTGCGCATATGACGACAGTTCAGTACATTACTTTGCGTGGCTTCTTCTTCTTCATGGCCCATATCTCAAATGGATGTCAAGAATGCCTTTCTTAATGGTGATTTGGCTGAAGAAGTTTATATGCAACCACCCCTGTGTTCTTTGCTCCTCGAGGATATGTTTGTCGTCTTCGTCGGGCTTTATATGGTCTTAAACAGACCCCTCGTGCTTGGCATGAGCGGTTTGTGTCACGTCATACTGGGCTGCTGGCTTTTCACCTAGTGATCATGATCTGGCATTATTTATTCATTTGTCACCACGTGGCCGTACATTGCTTCTTCTCTATGTTGATGATATGTTGATTACGGGTGATGATCGCGGATCACATTTCCCATGTGAAGCAACAACTTCGGTGCTGAATTTCAGATGTCCGACTTGGGTCCTCTCAATTATTTCTTAGGCATTGAGGTCAAGCAATCTAGTGAGGGATACTATATTTCTCAGTCTAAGTACATACATGATCTTATTGCTCGTTCAGGCATCACTGATAATCGAACTGCTGCCACACCCATGGATCTTCACTTGAAGCTTCGTCCCACTGATGGAGTACCTCTTAAGGATCCCTCTCGATATCAACATATTGTGGGTAGCCTTGTTTACCTCACTGTCACTAGGCCTGATATTGCACATGCAGTCCATATTTTGAGTCAGTATGTTTGTGCCCCAATTTACGCTCATTTTGGCCATTTACTTCGCGTTCTACGCTACATACGGGGGACATCATCTCAAAGTTTATTCTATGCGCGTGATAGTCCGCTTCAACTTCATGCTTACTCAGACTCCACTTGGGCGAGTGACCCGACAGTCGTCGATCCATAACAGGGTACTGTATTCTTCTTGGCTCTTCCCCAATTGCCTGGAAGTCCAAGAAACAGGTTCTTGTCTCCCCGCTCTAGTGCGAAGCCGAAGCTTCGAGCCCTTGCCACTACTACTGCAGAAATTATATGGCTTCGATGGTTGTTGGCTGATTTTGGAATCTCTTGTGCTGCTGCCACACCTCTTCTGTGTGATAATACTGGAGCCATACAGATTGCTCATGATCCTGTAAAGCATGAACTTACAAAGCATATTGGTGTAGATGCTTTCTTTTACTCGGTCTCACTGTAATCGAAAAACTATTGCTCTCCAAAGATGTGCCATCAGAGTTGCAATTGGCTGACTTCTTCACTAAACCACAAACTCGAGAGCAACATCGGCTTCACTTTAATCAAACTCAATGCTTCCAATCCTCTGATTCCGCCTTGAGTTTGAAGGGGGTGTTAAGTATATGAATGCTATATTTGGCCTATATGGCCTGGTCAATAGGACTTGAGTGGTCCATGAGGCTTTGTCCTCTCTATGTATATTCGATCTCCTTTTCCAGCATTTGTGGGGAATTTAACAAATCTCATGACCCTTAACCTTTATGTCAACCAACTTAGTGGACATGTGTCATCTGAAATAAGTAGGTTAGCTAAGTTGATTTGGCTGGATCTGTCATACAATCCCTTGGATGGCTTGATCACGGAAGAACACCTGGACGGTTTGAAGAGCTTAGATGAAATTCGCTTGTCTGGCACCAACTTGAAGGTTATGGTGGATTCAGAATGGCTACCAACCTTTAGCCTACGTCAAGCATATTTTTCAGGTTGTGAAATGGGTCCTCTGTTTCCGGCATGGTTGAAATTGCAAATGAATCTTCATTGGCTTGATATCTCCAATGCAAGTATAAATGATACGCTTCCATACTGGTTTCTTTATACATTTTCTAGGGTCAGATTTTTGGATATGTCCAATAATCAAATTAGTGGTGGCTTTCCAAAAAATATGGATATCATGTCGTCATTGGAAGCACTCTATTCCAGCTCAAACAACCTGACCGGTCCAATACGTCCATTGCCTACAACCCTCAGCTTTATGGATATATCAAATAACTCTTTATCAGGACCTTTGCCACAGAATTTTGGAACCCCAAAGCTAGAAGTCATCATACTGTATTCTAATAATTTCAGTGGTTAGGTTCCAACATCTATCTGCGTGCTCAGCTTGTGGGGCTTGGATTTGGGCAACAATCTTTTCGAAGGAGAGTTTCCCCAATGTCTGAATATGACAAAATGGAATATCTCTTATTAGGTAACAATAGCTTCACTGGAAGCTTCCCACAATTCCTACGAGCATGCACAAGTCTATCTTTTTTCTAGATCTACCTTGGAATCGATTCACTGGAACAGTACCAGACTGGATTGGGAGCTGCAGTTCATTACAGTTCTTACGACTGAATAACAACATGTTCCTTGGGCATATTCCAAATAATATCACAAGACTCACAAAAAGCTTTATCATCTGAATCTTACAGACAACTGGATATCAGGAGCCATACCTGCACATCTGTCAAATCTCACATCTCTGACAAGAACGTTTACACTGGATCCTGACTCGGTTCCCTTTCGGTTCCAAGATACAGTTGGTGACCTGTTAATGGTAACAAAGAGGCAAAAACTGAATTACCATGGTGATGTCATTTTGGAGTTACTGAGCATTGACTTGTCATCAAACTATTTACGTGGTAAAATTCCTGAAGAAATAACATCTCTTGGTGGGTTGGTAAATCTTAATTTGTCTCATGATCAGTTCAATGGAGAAATTTCCGACAAGATTGGAGCCATGCTGTGGCTGGAGTCTCTTGACCTCTCCAACAACCATCTTTCAGGAGAAATCCCATCAAGCATATCGATTTTGACACACTTGAGCGTTTTGGACTTGTCTAATAACAATCTGTCAGGAAGAATACCATCAGGAGGTCAACTCGACACTCTCTACAGTTATCTTCCCACTATGTATGATGGAAATATGGGTCTCTGTGGGCCTCCTCTTCAACAGACTTGTCAAGCAATAACATATCTGTTCATGGAGATGATGCACATTCTTTCAAGTCAATGTCCTTCGGTCTTGGCATTGGATATGTAATTGGTCTACTATTCCAGAAAACCAGGAGGGTTGCTTATTTTCTCCTACTCGACAAGGTCTACGATAAAATTTATGTCTTTATAGCAATTTCTAGCAGATTGTTTACAAGAAAGGTCGAAATAAGCTAAGGGCTTCAATGCAACTGAAGGGCTTCAAGTTGTTCTAGTTTTATCTTCTTTGTTTCCTTCTTTGTATCTTATTTTTTCGCTTCTTGTAATTTCTTCTTGTACCCTGTAATCCTTTTTTCAACAAAATCGCTGGAGGGGCTGCGACCCTTCTAGTTCAGTCAAAAAAAAAAAAGCAACTGATGGTGACCTGGCTCCAACAGGAGCGAAATGCTATAAACATTTAAAGGTGAGCCAGTGGAGTTTGTGACATCTCTATTAGGTTGTTATCTTGGTTTTCATGAAGCTTGAGATAATAGATGTTTTTCAAAGGCTGGTAATGCATATGGAATGTAATTTATTTGTACTCGTCCGTGACAATGATCCCAACAATTCGGTTGTCTTTTGTTCCAGTTATAATTTCTTCTAGTAGTCCTACAATCTATGGGTGCTTTGGCATGTAAGTTTTTCAAAATAATATATTAATGAATGATGTGTTCCAACTTTATATCTGTATCTAGTTCATGATATATTTTTAAAGACAAAAGCGACGAAGCAACCACTCCTAGGTTCGATCCCCATCAAGGACGGACTTACGCTGGCTGTCATGTACGGTCGTCCCTACATCAGGAAACGACGCCACGTGATGTCCGCCGTCTTGGCGTGGCGCGCTGGCCGCGACCAGGAAGCCACGGTTGCCGAACTTAGTGGCTAAGTTTAGAAAGATATATTATTAAATTAGAAAGATATTGTTAGTTGGCAAGTTTGTTTGCATGCCTAGAATCAAGGAGCGATTAGCTCCTGCTGTGTGCGGCCGTGAGGCCTTAAATCCTTGTAACCGGACCTGAGAGAAGATAAGCAAGATCATTATCATCTAATCTCCCTCTCCTCTCAACTAAGCCTACGGCTGTGCGGCATAACCACGCCGGAGAAGACGACGAACCAAGGCTACGAACTCCGTAGCCCTCCTACCTCCTACGATTACCGGTCCCTTGACAACCTGGTATCAGCAGTCCGGCGATCTTCGCCACACTCTTCCCTGCCCACCGAACCCACCACCACACCACCATCCCCAGGGCCCTTCCACCGCCAGTTCCTCTTCCTCCATCAACATGGCGACGCCCGTGGAGCCCTCCCTGGCCGACGTGGTCGAGATGATGAAGGCCATGCAGGCCGACATCACCAAACTCAAGGAGAAGTCCGACTCGTCGTCCTCCAGCGCCAACCAGCCCCGGCGCCCGCGCGACACCGATCGACCGCCCAAGTTCCGGAAGTGGGATTTCCCTCGGTTCGATGGCAAGACCGATCCTCTTCTCTTCATCAACAAATGCGAGTCGTACTTTCCTACAGCAGCGCACGTTGGCGGAGGAACAAGTGTGGATGGCCTCGTACAATCTCGAGGACATTGCACAACACCGGTACATCCAGCTCCAGGAAGACGAGGGTACCCCGTCGTGGCGGCGGTTCAAGGAGCTGCTCAACCTCCGTTCGCCCGACTCCCGATCCAGCGCCGTTCTTCGGGCGCTCTCGAGTGTCGCCGCACCGCACGGTCGAGGAGTACTCAAATCGGTTCCAGAGCTCCTCGCCCACGCCGGCCGCGTCGCTGATGGCAGCAGCGTCGGCTCTACAGGGGGACTGCTTGCCTCGCTCGCCCCACGCGGTGCGCATCCTCAACCCGGCACCCTCAACGCCCGCCATGAGCCTCGCGACGCCAAGTGGAGCGGCTGGAACTTGCCAAGGCTCGGCGCCCGACAAGCCGGGCGCTGCGGTTCTCGCCACCACCACCGCCACGTGCGCGGCATCGCCGCCGCCGCCACCGCCCGCGCCATGCCTCCGCCGCCACCGGTGGGAGGTCGGGGCGATGGCCAACGGCGCCGCCCCCTGAGGAGATGGCGGAGCGACGACGCCAGTGGCCTCTCGCTTCAACCGTAATGAAAAAAATATTCTGCGTGCCACAATCGGTTTTTTGCAGGCGCATCTTTTTTTCGACGGGCGTGGAGATCGACGATGGCGAGGACGCCGTCCGGGCAGATGCCGCCTCAGCCGCTGCAGGGGACGCGCCCGCTCTCCCGCAGCCCCCTCGCTGGTGCCCGTGGCCGACACCATGCGGGTCACCGCCGGTCTTGGGCCGGGCCTCGCCGGTCGCCCCGCCGACTGGGAGCACCCACAACTTCATCTCCGCCGCGCGCGCGGCACCGGCCTCTCTGGTCACGCCCCGCCACACGGCGATGGTGGCCAACGGCGAACGCTAAGTCACCCGTGAGGGGGTCATTCGCGCCGCTCACCTCTCACCATCGCGGGCGTCGTATACCGGCCGACCTTCTTGCGGATGCCGCGCCCGGGCGACGTCCCCCCGGCACCCGCCGGGCTTGGCGAGTTGGGGGTCGCACGGCCGGACCCGCGGTGCGCCCGTCCTTCCGGCGCTAAGGGCGCACGGTGTCTGGTCCACCGTGGCGACCACGGCCCGGCCACCATCCAGCCGCCACGGTGGCGCCCTCGAACCCCACCTCGACGCATCGCCGGATGCGTTCGGCGCCATCTTCGCCCCCAACCCGCAGGCTGCCACCGCCGCGCCCACGACCACCGCATCACCCTCAAACCGGGCGCGCACGGTGGCCGCCCGCCCTACCGCTACCCGGCGGCGCACAAGGGACGAAGCTCGAACGCCAATGCGCCGCCATGATCGACCGTAGGGGATTGTGCGTCGTCGCAGCTGACTTCGCCGTTCTCGCCGCCAGTTCTCCTCGTCAAAAAGCCCGATGGCTCGTGGGCGGTTCTCTCGCGTGGATTACCGCGCCCTCAACGCGGCCGACCGTGAAGGACGCGTTTCCCATCCCGTCGTCGACGAGTTGTTGGATGAACTCCACGGCGCGCCGCTACTTCACCAAGCTGGACCTTCGCTCCGGTACCACCAAGTGCTCATGCGCCGGGAGGATGTCCACAAGACGGCGTTCCGCGACGCATGACGGGCTCTACGAGTTCTCGGTCATGGCGTTCGGTCTTTACAACGCACCAAAGAACCTTCCAGGCGCTCATGAACGACGTCCTTCGGCCCTTCCTCCGGCGGTTTGTCCTTGTCTTTTTTGATGATATCCTAATCTACAGCAAGACATGGGCGCACCACCGCGCCACCTCCGTGCCGCCCTCGGCGTGCTCCGGCAGCACCGCCTCTTCGTCAAGCGCGGCAAGTCGTCTTCGCTGCCCCGTCCGTCGCCTACGGGCCACGTGATCTCGGCGCCGGGGGGCCATGGACCCGGCCAAGGTGCAGGCCATCGCCGACCGGCCAGCCCCAATGCCGGTCCGGCGTGCGGGCTTCCTCGGCTTGGCGGGCTATTACCGCAAATTCGTCCACAACTACGGCACGATGGCGGCCCGCCACGGCGCTTCTCAAGCGCGACGGCTTCGTCTGGCATGACGAGGCGGTCGCGGGCGTCGCTGCCCTCCAGCGGCGTCACCTCGGCACCGCCGCCATGCCGACTTCACCAAGGCCTTCATCGCCGAAAAGCGGCGCATCGTCACATGGGTTCGGCGCTGTCCTCGTCCAGGAGGGCCACCCGGTGGCGTTCTTCAGCCGCCCCATTGCGCCGCGACACCGCTCCCTCGCGGCCTACGAGCGCGAGCTGATCGGCCTTGTCCGCTGTACGGCATTGGCGGCCGTACCTTTGGGGCCGGCAGCTCGTCGTCAAAACGACCACTTCAGCCTTAAATATCTGGCTGGATCGGCGCCTTGCAACGATCCCACAACACCACCGGGTGGGCAAGCTCTTGGGCTTTGATTTTTCTGTTGAGTACAGGTCGGGCGCAACGAATGTCGTGGCGGACGCTCTCTCTCGCCGTGACACCGAGGAGGGCGACATCATGGCCATCTCAGCTCCCCGCTTCGACTTCATCGGCCGGCGCGCCCGCAGCACGCGCCGACCCCTGCCTTTGGCGGCCATCGCCGGTGAGGTGCGTCTTGCCGCACGCCGCCCCTGCACCTTGGGCGGTGACGGACGGCATGGTCTGCCTTCGATGGGCGGCTGTACATCCCACCCGCCTCCCCGCTCCTCCCCGAGATCATGGCGGCTGTACACGTGGACGGCCACGAGGGGGTGCATCACACTCTCCATCGGCTGCGGCGCGACTTCCACTTCCCCAACATGCGCCGCCGGTGCAGACCGTGACGGGCTCTGTGCTACCTCGCCCGCCGTACAAGTCGAACACCTCCACCCGGCGGGGACTGTTGCGGACGCCGCCCGATCCCATCCGTCGTATGGGCGACATCGGCCTCGACTTCGTGAGGCGCCGCCCGGCGCCGCTCATGGCGGCAGACGGTACGCTCACGGCCGCCGACGCCGCAAGTATTGCCACTTCATTCCCCGGCGCATCCGCACCGCCCGAATCGTGGCTCAAGCCTTCTTCACCGACATCGTCCGGCTGCATGGCGTGCCGCGATCCATAGTCTCCGACCGCGACCCCGCGTCTTCACCTCTCGCGTTTTTGGAGCGAGTTGATGCGGCTGATGGGAACGCAGTTGCTCATGACGTCGGCATTCCACCCCAAACCGATGGACGCATCGAGGCGGCCAACCGTGTCATCGTCATGTACTTACGGCGCTTCCGCGGGATCGGCGCGACGGTGGGCTCACGCCGGCTGCCTTGGGCTGAATACATCTACAACACGGCGTGCCGGACTTCCCTCCGCGACACGCCGTTCCGGCCGCCTACGGCCGTGACCCCGTCCATCCGCTCCTATGAACCGGGGGAGACACGGGTCGCTACAATGGCCCAAGAGATGGAGGAGCGCGGCGTTCCTTGCCGACGTCCGGCACCGCTCGAGCAGGCCGGAAGCCGTCCCACAAGCTTCACTACGACAAGCATCACCGGCCGGTGACATACCAAGTCGGGCGATTGGGCCTTGCTGCGCCGGCGACAGCGCTGCTGCCTCATTACGCGCACAACAACAGGCAAGCTCAAGCCTCGCTATGTTGGGCCGCACAGCGTCACTGAACTGATCAATGATGTGGCGGTACGATTGGAGCTGCCACCCGGCGCGCGTCTCCATGACGTGTTCCACATCGGCGTCCTCAAGAAGTTCGTGGGCGCACCTCCGGATTCGCCTCCGGTACTCCGATCGTCGACGGCGCTGTTGCTTCAGCTCCGGCCAAGGTGCTGCGTGGCCGCCTCGCTCGGGGCGTTCGTCAAGTTCTTGTGCAGTGGCAAGGTGAGCTTGCTGAATCCGCCACCTGGGAGGACCTCGACGACCTTTCAGTTCCCGTCATTCCAGCTCGAGGACGAGCTGGTCTTCGAGGCGGGGAGAGATGTCATGTACGGTCGTCCCTACATCAGGAAACGACGCGCGCGTGATGTCCGCCGTGCGCGTGAGCGCGCTGGCCGCGACCAGGAAGCCACGGTTGCCGAACTTAGTGGCTAAGTTTAGAAAGATATTATTAGAATTAGAAAGATATTGTTAGTTGGCAAGTTTGTTTGCATGCCTAGAATCAAGGAGCGATTAGCTCCTGCTGTGTGCGGCCGTGAGGCCTTAAATCCTTGTAACCGGACCTGAGAGAAGATAAGCAAGATCATTATCATCTAATCTCCCTCTCCTCTCAACTAAGCCTACGGCTGTGCGGCATAACCACGCCGGAGAAGACGACGAACCAAGGCTATGAACTCCGTAGCCGCGGACCTCCTACCTACGATTACCGGTCCCTTGACACGCGCCTCATTTTCTTCTTAATACAAAGCCCCCCTAGTTCCTCCTAGGTTGGGTCTCGTTTTTTTTATAAACTACCAATGTTACTTTTACTAGTTAGAGGCCCAAATGGTCCTCCAAAGTGACCATAGCCTGATTTAACATAAAGGATGACTATAGGAGATGCTGAATTACAGAATAGATCCAATTATTAGTGTCGGTGATGATTAGAGCCTATCAAATTCATGGTATGTTTCTGATTACTGTGGGAATTGACAATGTAGCCACTCGTTAGAAATAGTAGCATTTTTGTTTTTTTCATGCATGCAAGCGTTTTTAATGAAAATCAAATATTTTTGCTAATTAAATGTATTCGAGGGATGATGAATTAGTATTCACGTTGAGAGTTAGAATTGAACCAATCAAGTCTTTTTACATTGAAATTCTGAATACACATTCTTCAAATCATCTGCCCGTCTGATGCAAACCTTTTAACAGGGGAAAAAAGATAAGGTTAAAGAGAGGAAATAAATCGAAGCCCTACTGCTGTAGCATGTTATCATTGTAAGGATTAGGGAAGGCAAAGACATGTGCATCAAAATTAGCGTAGCTCTATTTCGTCCATGGAATGCAGGTTTACTCCCTTAATTTATTCCATGCTTTACATCATTTCTAGTTTGTTCAGTGCGTGAAAAGATGCAAATAGCAGGGATGGAATGCAAGCAAAGGATAAAGTTGATCACTGGGCATACCTTGAAGAATCCTCGGTAGAATAGAACGTCCAGAAAATCTTAGTTTCTGATTATGTATCTGGCTGTCTTGTCCAGAAAAAAAATGAGTATGTATCCAAAATAAATGCCATATGTTTCTGATAACTATGAGAATTTATTAGTTTTATTTTTGTCACACCTAGTGAGAATTAGAGCCACTAATTAGTAATAGTAAAATCTTAGTTTTTCATGCATGGCCTTTTTATTAAAAAGAGCAGGCCAAGCGGTATTCAAGCGTTTTCACTGAGTACCAATTATTTTTTTAATAAATAATTGTATGCAAGGGTTTGATAAATTATCATTTATATGTTGAAAAATTGGGTTCAATCAATCAAGTCTTTTTACTTCGAAATTCTGAATACACATTCTGCAAATCTTGGGCCCATCTGATGGAAGCCTTTAACAGGGATAAAGGAAAAGATAAAGTTAAGAGAGGGAACAAATCCAAGCCCGCTGCCCCTGTACCTTGTTATCATATAATTGTAGGGAAGGCAAAGACATGCAAAAATCAGAATTAGAATAGGAGTCTAAGTGTACATCTGTGGCGACCTGTTTGTTCCATAGGATCAGCATCTCATACCACAATTGACCTGGCGAGGTACCAAGAAATGTGGTATTCAAACCTCATAGATCTGTAAAAAAATTCGAAACATTTAGGTCAATATATGGCTTTAGATAATACTCCATTCCAAATTATAACATGTTTTGGTAAGGAGACATATTTTGGGATGAAAGGAGCAAGTTTTACTCC
Organism: Hyparrhenia diplandra; assembly: GCA_015847255.1. Classification (NCBI taxonomy): domain Eukaryota; kingdom Viridiplantae; phylum Streptophyta; class Magnoliopsida; order Poales; family Poaceae; genus Hyparrhenia; species Hyparrhenia diplandra. The sequence continues at coordinate 47,014 of JADLZK010004594.1, read as the reverse complement.
CCTTACTTTATTCCATTCCTTGATTTGTGGTTTGTCCGGTGCATGAAAAGATGCAAAGAACAGGGAAGGAAAGCAAGCAAAGGATAAAGTCGAGCACTGGGCATACCTTGTAGAATCCTCAATGGAATAGAATGCCCATCTGGCATCTAGTTACCTTGCAAAGAAGAAAAGAGCAGATTAGAAACTAGAAAGCCAGGGCATTACCTCAAGCCACACATTTCTTCGAGAAATAGATATGCACAGGCCCGGCCCTGAGGGGGGGCGAGAGGGGCGACCGTCCCAGGTCCATGGTGACCGATGGGCCCCAACCCATGTATGTCTACGCTAGTATACGGAGTAATAATATATGTCAGCGTCGGACCCCGACTCCCCATGATCACGGCGCACACGGCACGAGCCAGGAGTCACGAGTGGAGGGCCTGGCGGTGCGGCGCTCCACTTTGCTGCAGAGCAAAGGGGCGGCAGCTGGCAAATCATACGGCCTAATCTCACCTCTCACATGATCCCTAATCTCTAACTCCTGCTGGGCAGTTTCAATTACAGCAGAGGAGGTAGGTCTGCTGCGCACCGATAATAGTTCCTGCTATTTGTCCTGGTTTAAAGCCTGAATCCTGATGCGACCAGGTCAGAGAACAAAATACTTTCCCTTGCTTTGTTCCTGGACTAAATTTGTGTTACACAACATTGGCAATAGCTTTCTCTCATGATGGCTCATCTGACATTGATTTAAATGAACTAATTTGTGAGCTAAGGGATTGGCAACGTTATCCATTGAGAAGGTATTGTTGGATGAAATTGATATTGAAACTATCATCAACGACATTGCATCAAGGATCCAAAATTTCTGAGCTAAGGCTTGGCAGCGTTGTGCGTTATCGTTTTCATATAAAACGGCCTAAAATTTTAGCTTCGTCCCAGGTCCTCAAATACCTAGGACCGGCGCTGGATATGCATTTCTAGCTAGCAATGGTACGGTGTTGAAGAGAAGACACCTATAGCAAATCAACCACACACCAATAATAATCCAACGGACGAGTAATCCATTGGTGCATCAGCGAGGCTGACTCGTCTCTTGTCGGTCCAAGTACATCTAGCTAAGCTAAGAAGAGGTAGCTAGGTGTCTCTACTGTCCGGCGAGACCACAGCGGCGGTGGCAGCCGCCACCGCCCTGTGCTTCAGCCATGGCGGACCTGGCGGCTGGAGCCGTCGGCTCATTGCTGGGCGTCCTCCGGGCAGAAGCCCAGCTGCTGAGACGTGTCGGCAACGACGTGGAGTTCATCAAGGAGGAGATGGAGAGCATGAACAGCTTCCTGGAGCACCTGGCCAGGACGGCACCTCCCAGTGGCTCGCACGACGAGCAGGTGCAGACGTGGATGAACCAGGTCCGGGAGCTCGCCCATGACTGCAGCAACTGCATCGACCATTACCTACTACGCGGGGACCCGGCGATCCATCGTGCCAGGGGTGGTCTCAAAGGCCACTTTTGGTGGGCTTACTGGTTCGTGCAGGAGTTGATCGCCAAGAACATAGCGGCCACCCGGCCGCGTGAGCTCAAGGAGCGGGCAAGCGATGTTGGCAAGCGCCGGTTAAGGCACGGCGTGGAGATCCCAGGGAAGCCAGCTACTCCTGGTGGTGCCACGTCGTCGTCGACACTGATGCCACCATCTGCGTCCTCGTCTCAAACCATCGCTGCACTTCCCATGGCTGCAGAAGACGATGAGGAGGATGACGTTCAGCATCAGGCAGGAGCAGTGGCCGAGCATTATTATCACCACCGCCAACTAGTTCTGCAGACTCCTCCTCTGGATAACTACTTCATAGAGAAGATCACCAACTGGGTGATGGCGAGACTAACAACCAAGACAAACAAGGAGGGAGAATCAATGCAGTCCATTACCATAGTAGTACCTGAAGATGAAGGCAGCATCATTGTAAGTGAAGGTTTGGTGAAAGCAGAAGCAAAGTTCAAGCACTCGGCAAAGCCGGCGACATTCAGCAACGGCTCAGATTCCAGTAGTGTCATGCGCACGGTCTGGATCAACCTCCCAAAAGTACTCTACTCATCAGATAAGCTAGGACCAAATAAGGTCCTTTTCTACATCCTCCGTGTATGCAAGCTCCAGAACAAACATAATAATAAGAAATGGAAGGAAGAGAAGATTGTTCGATACAGTGCTTGGAGCAATGGAAGAACTGAGAAAAGAAAAATAAGGGAGCAATTTGAAGGAAAAGTCAATGACAAGATTAAAGAACTTGAGAACAAGATTGAAGATATGGAGAGCAAGATCAGTGGTCAAACAGGAGGGAGCAACAAGAATGAAGCAACAGAAAGAGGAAACAAGATCATGGAGCAATTGGAGGAAAAGTTTGATGGCAAGATTAAAGAACTTCGAAAACAAGATTACAGTTATGGAGAGCAAGATCAAGATTAAAGAACTCGAAGACAAGATTACAATTATGGAGAGCAAGATCAGTCAGAAAACTGCAGGTGGCAGCGTGACAGTTGGAACAGTTGATAAAACTGTAGAGTGCAACAAACAAGGTCACTGAACCAACAAGTGGGAGCAACACTGTAGGAGAAGCAGGTGGGAGCAACAAGAATGGGGCAACACAAGGGGAAAACAAGAACTCTGAACAAACAAGCGGGAGCAACACCAACACGGCAAGAGAAACAAGTGGGAATAACAACAATGGAGCAACACAAGGGGGAAATAAAAACCCTGAACAAACAAGCGGGAGCAACACGGAAAGAGAGCCTGAGGGTTTCCAGTTCCAAACTGACAAACCCATAGGTGTACTCTACCTGGCTCTGCTACGTAAGGAGGAATGGATGGGACAGGAAACCAAGGATGTATTAGAATCTGATGAGCAAAATATAATTAAGAAAACAGCCATGAAGCTAGCAGAGTATATGAAAAGTGGAGGCGTGGAGCTGGACTATACACTATACAAACGTATTCTGGAGGACCTGTTCCTGACAAGGAATCCCCTACAGGCCCATGAAGCCCCTATTGGTGCAAGTAATCATACTCTAACGCTGCCTGCATCGGGCAATGATCAGACCAAAGAAATCATGGGTCATATCAAAGAAATCATCAGCCATGTTAAACAAGACATCCTAGCAGGCCAACAATCAACCAAGTCCCGTTCCCCTGGAGAACCAAACCTAGGTCAAGATCAAATTGCCAGAGCCGCCGTCAGTCATACTAAGAAGAATATGATTCCACAAATCAAGTTCAAGATTAAGGAGCAGATGATGATCAAAGGATTAGTGGATCAAATCAATGAACAATTAGATGGTGAAGATACACTGCTTATTATCCTGCAGGACGATAAAAATAGAAGACGTGGACCGATGTGGGAAGATATTATGAATGCTTTGAACCTATTGGAGTGTGCCAAGGGCAGTGCAGTCATTGTGACCACCGAGGACAGAAAGAAAGCCAAAGAGTTTTGCTACCCACCCACAGACGAGGAACCAATAACATATTCTCTAGTTGGACTTTACCATGACATTTTGCTCAAGCTCACAGAGAAGAGGGTTAACAACAAAGATGACAACAGTAGCCAGATTTTCCGTGACATCTTGGACAAGTGCCATCCACATGAATTCTGCATGAAGATGTTTGCGGGTGCTTTGTACGCTAATCCTAATAGGAGCAACAAAGAACTAGTGAGGCTATACGAGGTCCTGCAAATGCAGGATCCTGCAGGTCCAGGAAACACATTGGCCATTAATGCAAAGAAGATATCAAGTTTTCCTACAGAGATCTATCTAGAGAGCAGCGGACCTGCTTGCTGTACCTAGCTATCTTCAGTCAAGGTGACAGCATCAGGCGGTCAACCTTAATAGCACGATGGCTTACAGAACGACTAATAAGAAAGGATGAAGACTGGTCCATTGCAGTTCGCCATGCTGAGCAATGTTTTGAAGCTCTCATCGACCGGGGTCTTGTTTGTCCTGGGGATATTAGCGCTAAAGGAGAGTTCAAGAGCTGCATGGTTGATGATCTTGTCCATGCATTTATCACCAAAATGGCTAAAAAGCAACACATTTTGGATCCACGCCTGTCACATCTCTTGGCTAGGCACTTCTCCATCTCCAGTGGTCTCCGACTCCGCGCCTCTGATACCATAGATAAATTTGTCATGGAGCTCCATAATTATTCACCTCAGCTATCACTACTCAAATTGCTAGATCTACAAGGTTGTAAATGTTTTGACAAGAAAAGCATCTACCTCAAGGCCATCTGCAACAACATTCCATTTCTCAAGTATCTAAGCCTAAGACAAACAAATATCAGCCATCTATCAAGAGAAATCAACAACCTCCATGACCTAGAAATATTGGACATCCGGCAAACCAGTGTGCCTCCAAAGGACACAAGGCATGTCCTGCTCCTGAAGCTACGGCGCCTGCTTGCTGGTGACACTGATTCATGTGCAAGCAGTACTGGCACAGGCATAACCAATAGGAAGCAGAAATCAGTATGATCAGGTGTCAGTATCCCATATAAGATTGAGAAAATGGAAAACCTAGAGGTGTTGTCTAATGTCATGGCTTCATCACATGGAAATGAGTTGAAGGACATTAGTAAGTTATGGCAGCTAAGGAAGCTCGGTGTAGTTATCAATGATGATGACAACCACCTCTTGAATTTGCTTCAAGCCATTGGGGAGTTGAAAGAGAGTCTCCAGTCCGTTTCGATCACGATAGCTGAAACCAAGAAGGAGGAAACCTCCATTGAACCAAAGATAGCTGAAACCAGGAAGGACCAAACCTCCATTGAACCAAAGTTACTAACAGACCGTATATACAGCCGCTTGGTACAGCCACCAAAACTCCTAGAGAGTGTAAGCATCAAAGGACGGACAAAAAGGGTGCGGATTCTCTCACTGTTGGGCAAAGGTAGCATTGAACTTGACAAGGTGGTTCTGACTGGCACCATGTTGGAGCAGAGAAACCTAAAGGTGCTTGACTCTCTTCCCAAGTTAAGCTGCATCAGGCTTCGTCATCTTGCATACAATGATCCCCAACTCATCTTCAACGAGGAAGAATTTGAACATCTGAAATGCTTACTTATCGAGGGACCCAATATGACTGAAATCAACTTTGTAAAGGGAGCAGCTGTTGCACTCGAGAAGATTGTTTTGTCGCCCACCAACATAAAAGTATCTTCATGGTGTCAGTCACCTTCCAAAGTTAAAAGAGCTTGAATTGAAGGGAAACGAATTATTTGATTCATTCTCTGATGAAGTAGCTGCACAGAAAACCACTGAACCAGTATCAGCTTCTTCTGAAGATAGAGCAGCTCCTCAGAGAAACACTCAACCTGTTTCACTTCCTCAGGATGGAGGAGTTCCTCAGAATCAGACTCAAGTTGCTTCACCTCCAGATGATGAAGCAGTTTCTCAGAAAAATACTGAATCTGTTCAGCTTCCTGAAGATAGAGCAACTTCTGAGAAAAAAGACTGAACTTGTTTCACCTTCTGAAGTTGGACAAGCTCCTCAGAAAAACACTGGACTGGCTTCACCATCTGCAGATGGAGAAGCTCTGCCAAAAAAAAAAATGAGAGAAATATCATCTTCAAGAAGGAAGAATTCCAGCATCTCAAGTGTTTCCATTTTGAGGACAGAAGACTGATCAGCATCATTTTTGAAAATGAGGCAGCTCCTGAGCTTGAGAAGATCATCTTGTACATGTCCAGCAAAGAGTCCGAAATTACTGTATCTGGCAGCCTTCCAAAATTGAGAGAGATCGAAGTGAAAGGTGACAAGTCAATCTTCCTTTCTCTATTCCAAAATGCTGGTAAAATTAACAAGGTGACTCTCTGTGATACCTTACTCAAAAAAGGTGATGATATATATAAACTCCTTTCGGAGAAACCATCCATGTGCTGCCTGGAGCTCCTAGACAATTCTTATGATGAAAGCAAGCTTACCTTTGATGAAGATGAATTGAGTAACCTAAAGCTTCTTATTATCAAGTGCTCAAAGATAAGAAACATCAACTTCAACAGCGGTTCTTGTTGTAATCTCGAGAAGATCATCTGGTTCTACAATGGGTCTGATGCTCTAGGCGAAATCCAAATCTCTGGCATGGACAAGATTGGGAAGTTGAAGGAGATTGAGCTGAATGGTGATTCCATCCCTCGTCAGTTGAGAAAAAGACATCAAAGCACACAAAAACAAGCCTGTTCTCAAATATGATAAACCACAGCAGAAGGAGGACAATGAACATGAAAATGAACAGGGTGATGCACCATGCTTTCCACTTTTACCACCAGCTATTTATCCAAGAAAAGGATCAGCACTAGCTGATCGAGGATGCTAAGGTTTCTATTCTGCTTCCATCATCATTTGCTTTGTGTGTGCTTGTATCTGTTATTTGTGAGTGAGTGTTCGTGTTTGCTTATTCTCATTTCAGTGGTGTGACTCCAATAAATGCACATCAGTGCATCAGCTGCACGTGCCATCTGAGTGCACATCTGTGCTTGTGATTGAGGTGTGGAGCAAGATGTAGCTTCTAAGCTGTGACTGTGCTCATGTGTATCGATTTGGATTTCCATGATTGTTGTGTACTTGTGTTTGTCCTTCCTCTATGGAAGCAGATCGAGGCACGCATTCTGATGCTTGCCTGCCTCGAGTGGTTGTCTCTGTATACATACTGTTGAGCATACATGCCTTTGTTGCCCATGCATGCTCATGGATTTGGTTGTTTGTACTATGTGGCCTCTCTACCGACCATGTGGTGTGGCTGGCTAATAAGTGTGACATTTGGCTTGTTAATTGAGTTTGTTTTGTGCGGTTTACTATCAGATCATCAAATGGCCCAAGTGACAAGGCCAGATGTTTCATACATCTTTGGTATGCATTGATGGTTTCTGGAGTGTGGTGGACCCTGAAATCAAGCAAGAGGAGGTCTAAATAATAGTGGAGTACTAGCGACGCACTATTAGATATAACAAAGAATAGAAATGATAATATCAGTTCAAAATTCTCAAGCAATATGTTCAAATACTAAAATAGACACCATCCGATAATCAAAACATCATACATATTAGAAACATCACACATGAATGTGACGGTTATTTTTCGATTCCACATTAAAATTTAAATGTGTCATGATACTTAGGGAAACATGATAACATTATAAATTGAAATAAACAAATACAATAAGTACCGGCCATTTATTGGGCCATGGCAAAAGCAAATTTGACATTAGGATTTTTCAGACTTGAGAGTGCTTTAGAATTTTTGCATCTTCAACATATGCATATTAAGCTCAAGCCATGATCTTTTTTTTTTTCCTTTTCTGAACGGAGCTCTCTTTAGTTCCAGCACTACTCTTGAATGCATCATCATTCTTACTAAAATTATCTTTCCATCTCTCCTAGCTTCCTATGGCTACCATATACCATATATATGAATGAAATATTGCAAACTAGAATCTGAGTAACAGGACCTAGTCATCTAGACACTAGAAAAATGAAAGTCAACAACTAGACCCTAATTACCATATATTGTTCAGTATTCTCAGATCTAACCGTGAGCAGCCTGCAGTAGTGCAGAGCAGAGCAGGGTCGGTGGCGCTGGTGAGAGGTGCCGCTGCCCTCCCTCGACTTCTGGAATCTGGATCGAGGAGCTTGCTGCTCTGTCTTGCCGCCTGGGGAGTGCCGTTGGTGGCAGCTGCCGGGAGCCTGCTGCTGAACTGAACGGGTGCCCAGCCACCTGCAGCAGGGCGCCACGCGCCGCCGGTGACGGCTGTAGTCTGCAGAAGGGGCTGGCTGCCCACGTGCCACGGCAGCGCGGCAGGTTGGAGCGTGGAGGTCTGGAGGCGGAGGCACGGAGCTACGGATCTGGATGGCCTCGACGGCCTCGCCGTGACGCCGTCGCCGGTAACGGGAAGGGAATCGGGGAGCCGCTGCTGGCGGCAGGAGTATGGATTTCTGGGCTGCTTCTGTGTTGGGCATTGGAGGGATTTCGTGGGCTGGGCTGCTTCTGTTTGGGGATTTAGTGGGCTGTGTAACGGGCTGCAGCCCCACGCACCAATCCAGGGCCCATGTCCGCCCACACTGTCTGCTCGTTTTTTTTACACAGCAGAAAAGAAAAGAAAAGAGGAGAGAATTGAAAGAAATGAGCAGTTAGTTGTTTCCCTTTTTTTTTCTTATACCGGTCACTGTAATGGTATACATATCACTAGGTCTTATATTATGAGTGTCTTTAAATTATGAGTGGGGCAAAAGAGGTTCGTGCCAAATTTGTCCTAAACCTCCCTACTTACGCTAGGGGTGTCTTTAAATTCTCCGCAGGTCGTGTGTGGGAACATGCATGGCTGTTGAGGGAATGGCCATTATGTTATTACTTCCTAGCTAGGACATCACTATGAATTAGGTACCACACATGTAAAGTCGGCCAAGCTATGGAACGGTTGCTCGAGACGGCACCATGTGCGGCCTCTCATTTCCGGGCTTCCTTCGTCGGTCATGACGACCCACCCAATGCCAAGAATGGCCCCAGGTCACGGTTGCGGGCCTATCTTGAGGTGTCTAATGAAGACCTTCTTGCCATTATCCAGTGTGGACGTGCGTGCGTAGACATTGTGCTATAGCCCTTGAGCACATGAGTGTTTAAGGAAATCAATTAGGCCGGGGTAAATATCATATTGTCATTGCAACACCAAAATATTCGTTTGTTGTCGGCACTTGAACTCGGGGACCTATTGCAAAGCAATAACACCTCCCTCCTACTCGACACTCCTGAATCTTATCTTACTATTACTAATTGGAGGCTCCAACGAAGCCTCCACATTAATCTCACCGAATCTAGAAAAAAAGATAAATTATAGAAATTCTAAGATTAATCAGAAAAAAATCTAGCCATTAAATCTATTGGCCCCGATGATTTTTGACCATTAGATCTATTTTATTTTCTAAAAAATTACCCACTATGCCATTTGTATATATAGGTAAAAAGGAAAAAAACATAAATCCTCATCATATTAAAAAGCACCTACCAAGAAAGAAGGAAAAAAGAAACAATAAATACATTATTTTTTTAGGCCGCTTGCACCTCCCCTTAATCCGGCCCTGGCGGCGCACGGCTTCTTCGTCATCCAAGAGGAAGGCACTTGTTACGGCGCTATTCGATCTACAAGAGCGGCGGCCTCGCAGCTCATGTTCCAGACCTGGGCAACCATCCAGCGCAAGAATGAGGACGAGGGCCAAGAACAAGGGATCTAGGGCGATGGCTTCACGTCATCCTCCAATTCATGTTAGGTGAGAAATAAAATTAATCTGATTATTATATTTTCTCTGATCCAGGGATCAATGGCGATGGCTTCACGTCATCCGCCAATTCATGTTGGGTGAGAAATAAAATTAATCTGAGATCCAGGCTGCAGCGTGCATGTAGTTTTACGTGGCCGCCGAAAACAGAGAAGTCTTGGCCGCAACAGCTAGATGACCAAGATTGCGCCACCTCAACATGAACGGGCTGCCGGTCATACATCATCGGTATACTCCTGCCTGCCGGTGCCGCGTGTGCTCGTGACGTGACGATAGAAGGTAGGAAGTCAGCGCCGACGTCGGAGGCTTGCGTGAGGAACCAAAGCCGGCTGAGCTAGGCGGAAGCATGTATGTATCCATGTTGACGTGTGTGCATCTGCATAATCAACATGTATGCATAAGCGCGTACATGTGCGCGGGACAGATGCAAACATGCAGACTATTGCTTGGCACCATGACATCCGGCCTCTCCATGGCATCTACATGAACAATGGCACCAGCCGCATCTACAAACTAAAGGTACGACCATCTTGCTAGATCTCATAAGTATAAATTAAATAATTTCTTATGATGTTCTAAATTTGGCCATCCGTTAATTAAAGTTAGATTTGTCTTTTTGACTACTTATGTTATACTATTTTTATTAAAACTCTAGATGAGACTAGACGAAGAAAAGAATAGTTGTGAAAAATAATGAACGCAAGAGTCTTGGATTACTATCTTCACCCCTAAGTGTCAGATTCCGGCTAGATTGGGCCGGAATTGACACGTGCTCGCCGACCGTTGGAGCTCCCGAGATGGCGTGGGGGCTGCAGCTTCCGTCGGCGGCGTCGGCGGCAGCACGAGCAACTAGATGGAGAGGAGGAGCCGTGGGGAGGGGGTGGCAGCGGCCGGCGGCGCGCGCGCGGTGCGGGCAGGAGGCGGCGGCGGTGGATGCGAGAGCTGAAAGCGATAGATATATTTTTTATTGCTTGCTTATCCCCTAGAGATTACATGCCTCTTGCTTATATAGCCCGGCTAGTGGGACTTGTAATCTAAGCAATCTCTACAAGGTTTCCTTATACGATTGGAATACCTTTTACAAGCATATTCTGTTTATTTATTTCCTAATAAGGGTCTCCCTTATAGATGAGATATCCCCTTGCATACCAAAAATTCCTAAGATAATCCTAACTTGAAGACAAAGCAAACTCGGACTCGTATGGGAGAGGGAAGGCGGCGGCGGCAAGGGCGCCGGCCCTCCCCTTGCGCGGCCCCCGGCCTCTCGGGCCGGCCGCCCGTCGCGTTAGGCCCAATTAACCCGTCCCGGCTGGCCCAATTACGGATCATGACATTTCCCCACCGTTCGACGAGGCGGCGCGTCCCATCGTGCCGCCCAACCCACCGTGTGGTGGCGAAGGGCACGCTGATCGGAAAGTCACCACTCGGCCCGGTAGAAGACGAGAGGGCCGCACTTGTCGTTGTCGTCGTTGCGGATCTTTGGCGTCCTTGTCGGCCGAAGGAGAAGCCGAGGTGGCGGTCGCCGGGTAGATGTTGAACTTGAAGCTCGGCGGGGGCTGCACGAAGGGACGTTCCGCCCATGCACGGTGCATGACGGAGGCGTTTGAGGGTGTCCGGCAGCTCGATCATCCGGGCGGGTCGGAGGAGGGGATGTGTAGGTATAAGTCGTCGCACCGTCCACCTTCGCATGGAGCTGCCGCCAAAGGCGTGTCGACGGCGTGGGAGGCGACGGGGTGATGTCGAGGAGGCAGCCGTGAGAAGGTCGCTGGGCGTGTGGATCGGTGGCCCCAGCCTGCATCTCCTTTGTCCACGGAGCGCCAACCGTGAAGTTGTCGATGCGAAGAAGAAGTCGCCGTTGTTGTCAAAGAGGATGACGGTGGCGCCCTCGACCGATGTCGTCGGTCGGCTGTAGTAGGAGGACGCTTGTCGGGAACGCCCGATCCTCCCGAGGGCGGTTGGGGGAGGTGGAAGCCCACCGCTATGCCGTGCGGCGGACGTTCTCCCCCAAGCGGGAAGTCCCGGAGAAGCTCGGGCGGCGGGGATGTAGTAGCGGTGGAAGTACCTCACAATGCCATAGTGGAGACTCCACTCTGGCGCTGTAGCTCGCAGCTCGATGGCGTTGGAGATGATCCCGAGCTCCTTGTTGGTCGTCGTGGGCCAAGAGCAGCTTAGCGATCATGTCGCTTCGACGCCGGCCGTCGATGTCGCCCATTGCCACGGCAAGAAGGCGCTGCTGCTCGGCATGCGGTCAACCAGGGGCAGCCGCGTTGTCGTCGCCGATGTCGCCCGGGTCGGCGTGGTGGCGTCTTGGCGGCGCCGCTTTCGGTGTCGTCCGGCTCGTCGTCGTTGTAGCAGCGGGCAAGGTCGATGGCCTCCTCCATCGAACGGGGCTCGAACCACTCGAGTGTCGTCCGAAGCGTGTCACGCAGGCCTCCGACGAAGAGGCTGACACGGTGGCGCTGACCCTCAAAATCCATGCATGTAGCATAGACTTCGGCGGCGTCGATGTGGTCGTCCGGCTTGCCTTCCCGGGAAGGCGGCGCGTGCGCCCAGTAGTGTCGGCACGCGGGGGGGTCCGAAGTGATGTCGCAGGCGGCGGGTGAACTCGTCCCACTCGATTGGGGACTTCTTCTTGGACAGGTTCATGAACCAAATTGCAACAGAACCAACGAGGTGGAAGGCAGCGTAACTCATGTAGTAGTCCGGGTCAATGTCCAAGTTGAGCTAGAACAGGAGCTCCAGCTTGCGAATCCAGAGGTCGGGGTCGTCGGTGGCGTCGTACTCTGGACTTGCGGCCGCGTGACGTAGCGAGGAGGGTGTGATGCCGCGGTTGGCACCACGGGCCCGGAGCTGCGGGTGGGGCGGTCGGGTCTTGCCGGTGGCGCCCGGGTAGGGCCGGGGGGCGCGCGGGTGACGCCATCTCCGCCGGAGAGTCCCGCGCGGTCCCGGATGTCGGGGGAGAGGAGAGGGCAGCCGGTGCTGCGGTGTCGTCGAGGATGACGTCGATGACGGCCGGTTGAAAGGTCCCTTGTGGTTTTTGGTAATTGAGTGTCAACATTAGGTGAACTAATATGTGTGATTGAGATAATACACGGAGATTAGTTCACTCATGACGACGCAATGAAGGAGCTTTATTGCATATGAAACATGACATGGAGTCATGTGACCAAGGTGGTGAAGATCAAGACAAGGCTTGGCTTGATGGACCCATTGCAAGTGTGAAGGGCAAGTCGAGGCGGTGAAGCGATGGACCGCGAGGTGGTGAAGCTTGGGCAAGACTTGGCGCCGACGGACCGACGCAGAACGGTGAAGAGTAAGTGAGGTCAAGATCGATGGACCAATAGTGTCACGTGATGATATGAAGTGGATCATATCATTTGGTGATCGTGTTGGTGCATGTGTTGCATCGGCACTTGGAGATGGAGCGGAATGGAAATGCGCAAGGCAAAGGTATAACCTATAGGGCATTTCATTTCGCTGGTCATGAGGAGCTTAGAGAAGTTTATGACCGGGTTTAGGATAGATGGCCGTACTATCAAGAGGGGCAAACTTGTTTGCATATCGGTCATCTAGTGCCACTTGAGCGATCTAACTTTGCGTGTGTTAGGATCGAGTGGCGTGGTAAGAGCTAACCGGGCCTTTGAAATGATTGTGAAAATGCTAACACACATGCACATGGTGATGTACACTTGGTGGTGTTGGCACATTTGCAAAGGCGGCGGTGATTGCGGGGTTGAGTTGGGTTTGGGAACCGCTCATCCTCCCGCCGAGCTTGCGGGCGGATTCGGCGTTTTGAGAAAATGAGATGCATATTTTCTATTGCGCCGGATGCAAGTTGGTGGTGAATACGTGCTATTCCCCGGTGTTCAAGTTGGTATACTTGTTGGGTAGCATGTCGAAGCAAAGGCGACGGAGAAACGATGAAGTTTCGCGAGAAAAAGCGCCGGACGCCGCCGACCGGACGCGCGACCGAAGGCGATCCTTGACCGACGCATGCACCGGAGCGTCCGGCCCGGCTCGCGTCGCCGCGAAGAGCTTGTCATGGCCGTTTTGGCCGGAAGCATCGACCGGACGCTTCCGGTGGTTGACCGGAAGCGAGCACCGGACGCCTCGAGTTACCGTTAAGCCGTGGGCCCGATGGCCTTGTCCGCTTCGACGGGCCGCCGGAAGGGAGCGACCGGACGCTGGACCGGACTTCGCCGGTGAGTCCGGCCGGTGCGTCCGGCCGACGCCAAGCAGAAATGGATTTTTCCTCCCAACGGCTCTATTTGACTTGGGCCCTATATATACTTGCCTTGGTCCCATGGCGGTGGCTGAAACACACTTGGCCCTTGGTGGCTTGTGTTGTGGTGCTTGAGAGCCCTCCCACTCACTTGTGATTGATAGTGTTCATCCAAATCAAAGTGAGGAGTGATTCTAGTGCATTCGCGTTGAGAGATCGTGATTCGTGGCACTAGGTGATCGTGTTGCAAGCCGGTGTGGTTGTTTCTCTTGGAGGTTGCCACCTCCTAGACGGCTTGGTGGCAAGAGACTTCGTGAAGCACGCAACGAGATTGTGCGGTGCTCGAAGGAGGATTTGTGAGAGGTTCGAGCTCACCTCGCGGGGATCGTGAAGAGCATCACTACTAGAGCGTGTCGGTGAGTACCTCCCTTGCGTGTGTGGTGTCTTGCGGTGCCTTGTGATAGGCTCACTTGAGAGTGGTGTCTTGCGGTGCCTTGCGGGCGTGCCTTGAGGGGCAAGTGATCGGAGAATCACACCGAAGAACCATCTAGGTGAAACACCAAAGGAACCACCCAAGGTGTTGGTCGACACAACGAGGAGTAGGGGGAAGTTGGCAAGCTTCCCGATACCTCGGTAAAAAATCACCGGTGTCAACTTGTCTACTCTTCTCGGTGGTTTGCATTCTCCAAATCACAAGCTTTGCATTTACATTCATATATATCTTGTGCTTGTGCTTGTGGAGTAGCTCTTGCAATTACTAGCTTGTGTAGCTTGTTAGTTTCCTTACTTAGTTTGTGCAAAATAAGTAATTTGAGCCTTTGGGTTAGGCGTGTGTCGCCTTGTCCATTGTGCATCTAGTGAGCTTAGGTTGGCTTTGTGCTTTTGCTCATTAGAATTGTGTAGGAGCTCACCTTTGTTTGAAGTACTAGTGCATAGGTTTGTGTGACCTTGCAATAGAAACGGTTAGGAGCTCAAGCTAGGCTTATCACCTCATTTGCTTTGTGTAGGATCTTTTGTGAGGTGATTTAGAGTCATAGCTAGAGGGTGAAGTCTTGGCTAAACGAATAGTTTCAATTCCGCATTATATTTGTTTAGCCGACGCAATTAGATTTAGAAAGGACTATTCACCCCCCCTCTAGTCCCCATCTCGACCCTACACGTGGTATCAGAGCCGTGGTCTCTCATTTAGTGGTCTTAACCGACCCGAGAGGATGGAAACTAGAGGATTTAGTGATGATTGCTTGAGTGACACACATATTTTTGATGGCACACACTTTGCACGGTGGAAACACCACATGCTTGATCATTTTCGTGCCATGGGACCTAAAGCATGGTGGGTTGTCACAAGTGGTCTCACCTTCATGATGGACCATAAGAATCTCACCAAAGCTCAAAGGCCTCTTTTTGAACTTGATGCAAATGCTTTGTTGTATCTAATCAAATCCTTGAGCTTTGATGTGTTTGAGAAGGTGAACACTAGGGTGTCCGCACATATGTTGTGGGAGGACATCAAGCACACCTATGGCGATGCCTCAACATGGGATGATGGCAAGTTTGAGGATGAGGTGCCAAAGGAGGTGGTTCATGAGGATGTTGAGCAAGGTTGCTCCACCTCATGGTCAAGTGATGATAATGAAAGACCTACCTCAAGTTCACTTGACAAGGATGATGATGATGCTACAAGTGTTGCAAGCGATGACTCTATCTCAAGCACACTTGATGGCAATGATGATGGTTCATGCTCGGTTGATAATGCTACCACAAGCACATCTACTACTTCGACACATTGTCTCATGTCACTAGGTGACATAAAGGTATCAAATGACAATGTGATTGATCATGTTGATTCTTATGATGAGCTTGTTAGTAGACTTGCTAGCATGACCATATCTTTAGAAAATGAGAAAGCAAAAACTTTGAATTTGGAAAATGAAATCTCTTTTCTAAAGAAAAAACATGTGAACAACAAGAGCATCTACTTTATGTTACTACTTGTTCACATGATGTGCTAAAATTGGCTCATGAGGAACTTAGTGTTGCTCATGATAACTTGGTACAAGATCATGCTTTTCTCACTAAGAAGTTTTCAAATGAAAAATCTAAAACTAGTGAGAGCTCATCACTTGGGTCAAAAGATCAATCACATATTTGTGCTAACCCTTGTGATGTACGCAAGAAGCATGTATCCACCTCTTGTGATAATTCATTGGATATGCCATGTTCTTCTTCCTTAAATGCATGTTCTTCTCCTATGTCTTGTGAGACTAACCTTTTGAAGGAGAATGATGAGCTCAAAAAGGAAAGTGAAGAAATTGGGCAACCGGTTAGAGAGGTGCTACAACTCCAAGGTCCTCTTCGAGAAAATAGTGAAGAATCCAAGAAGTCTACATGATAAGAGTGGCCTTGGGTTCATTAAGAAGAAGATGACCAAAAGTGGGAGAAAGATAGCAAAGAAGATCAAGGAGCAAGAAAAGGAAAAGCTATCTCATGTCATGTGCTACCGATGCCATGAAATGGGACATCTTGCAAAGGCTTGCTCGAAAGAAGATAAGCTCAAGTTGAAGCAACAAGAAGAGCTTCAACCAAAACCCCAAGATCAAGTCAAGATCAACCATGAAGATAAAGTTGATGACTTGAAGATGAAGAAGAAAACAAGAAAGGGTGGAAGAGCTTATGCAAGGCATCCAACTCATATCCAAGATGCCAAGATGATGAGCAAGAATGAAGCAAAGAAAATAAAGTTTGCTCACATCAAGTGCCGTGAATGTGGAGACATGGGACACTTTGCCTCGGAGTGTCCTAACAAGCTTGAGAAGAAGGATCAAGCAACTCATGAGAGGCAAGGCAAGAAGAAGCATCAAATGAGCAAGAAAGAATGGGCTCAACAAAAGAGAAGATGCTATTCATGCCAGGAAAGGGGACACATGGCTCATTCATGTCCCCTAGGTGAAAATTCTAAGCCTAGTTCAATTGATGATGTTATTGTGCTTAGAAAGGATGACAATGGTACCTCTTCGGTTGCTATTGCAAAACATCCCGCTATTCATACTAAGGCAATGCCAAAGTATGTTGCACCTAACTTGAAAGGACCCAAACAAGTTTGGGTACCATCAACAAGTGGATGATTGTTTGTAGGTACCATGGCATTGGAGGCTTGATTCAATTGAGTTCACATTGTTCATCATTTCATTGAGTCAAGTATTGAAGCATATTGCTATTCTCATCCCAATGCTAAGTCATGACAAAGTGAAGTCCAAATGAGCTACAACATACAAGTGCAATGATCCTAGTTGTGGTGATTAATTGGAATATTTGAAGGCTTGCAAATATTTGAGTTGAAGCTTGCTATTTGATGATCATGAGCTATGAAGGTACATATCTAGTGATCACACATATTTGGGTGCATATGAGTTGATTGAATTGGATATATATGCATATGTTGCTTGCTATGAGATACTCGAATGGATTAATTGCTTAGTGATCAAATTTAAGTTGGTTTGAATGGATATGATCATGAGATGACATTTAGTATGAGATTTCAATTGATATATGTCTTGTGAAAATATTCAAACAAGTTAGCTTCAATTTTGATTCAAATTGATGAAGCATAGCTCAATTGCTCAAATCTGTCCACTTTTGCAAAATCTGAGTGAGCTGTGATCTTAGCCATGTTTGGATGATCAAATACTATTGGAATGGCTTGAAATTTGGTTTGCATGCTCTACACTTATGATACAAGTTGCTGTAAAAATTTCATGATGAGAGGATAAGGGATACTTCGGTTTTGGAGTGGAACTTGTCAACCATGTTGCAGCAGTTTTCAGCATGTAGTAGTGTGGGAAGATGTGAAATCTGGTAGCAATCTAGGAGGAGTATGAAGCTCAAATTTTTATGGCTGCTAGATGACTTAGTGTTGCACATCTCCACCAAATTTTGTGGCATTTCAAGTTGTACATTGAGAGTTATGGACTATTCTTTGAGATGTACAAAATCTGCCAGAAAAGTGACAAACATTGGATTGATCAAGAGTCACTTTGATTGAAAGGTCCTCAAGTTGGAATCATGATTATAAGTATTTGAGGCACCTAAGTTTGGTTTTGAATTGAGTTAGAAGCATGACAAGCAATGAGTACAAAAGCCAATGTTTTGGGGGAGTGTACCTTGTACACCTTTGGTACTCAAGTTGGAGATCAAGACCAAGCTCAAGATGGAGAGACAAGTTTGAATTCAAATGATCTTCATGTCTCTTCAAGAAGAAAGAAAAGGACTTAAAGAAGATCTCAAGTTTACTCATCATATCAAGTCCATCACTTGGATCAATCAATCAAACTCTATTCAAGTGAGTGTCAAGGATAGTTCTTTGTGAGATCACTTCTCCCTAGAGAGGGGTGTGCCGCCCATGAGTGGGATTGACAAGTTGGGATGCTTGGAAGGGCCAAAATGGAAGTGATGATCTAGGAATATTCAAGATGCTTAGTTGAAGAAATCAAAAGGATTGATCAAAAGAGAGCAAGCACCACCAAAAGAGAGACATTCATGCAAATTCAAATGGTATTCTCTCATGCAAGTAAAGATACAAAGAAAGCAAGCCAACCACAACATGAAAAATGTGCACTTGATCATTAGTGGTTCTCATTTCATATGGGTGAAACATGGTATTCATATTGGTATATTTTTGCCTTCACCAAGCTATTGAAATGGACTTCACATTGCTATTGCGGAGCAAAATTGGAATCATATTGACTATCCTCTACTCCAAGATAGCAAAGGTATCATTGTAATGTGCATGATCATTTCATCCCTTACTAGTATGCGGTTAGTGCATATAGTACATGCTTAATAGGGTCATGCATGACAAATGAAAGTTTTAAATTCATTGCTACCACTATTGCTTGAATGTTTATATGATCTAGTGGTTTGTACATGAATTTGTTCATGAGCTAGTGATCCCAAGTACTTGATCTATTTTGGATTGCTCACAAGTGACAAGTACAACATTGGCAAGATAACCCTTATACTTTATGAGGTGTGAAGAAGCTTGTCATTGGATCAAACCGGACTTGAAAGCTATGGCAAACCATTTAGTTCAAGTCATCAAGAAAGAAGCTCATGGATACAATATAGTTCAAGAATTGGTCATCAAGTGGCTACCACATTGCAAGATATATCATATTCCTACACAAATGGTATTCTTGTTCACACTCAAATGGTACTTATTGTATCAATGGTGGTTCCACAAGTGATCCTCAACCTTAAGTGATCAATTCAAATCAAGAAAGCTACCCTCACCAACAAGAGTTGAAGTGGATTGACATATGCTTTGACATAGGGAGGTGCCCCATCTCAAGATCAAGGTCAAAGATTCTACAAGTGACCTACATGTGGCATTTCTAGGTGGTTCTCATGCTTCCACATGTTTGGTTACAAGTGGTGTCATTCAACACATGGTAGTGTCCATCAAAAATGAAGAATCAAGACTCAACCATCTATCCCTAGTCATACCCTTTGTATCAAAAGAGGCATACCCTTTATGGAAATTGATGACAAAGGGGGGAGAGATTGGACAAAGATATGAATATGGGAGAGAATGGAACATGGACATGGACCATGAGGGAGCAAGATTGAAGATTAGAGGAGGATCAAAATTCTTGGACAAAAGAGAAGCACACAAGTTGGGGGAGCAAGCTCATGAACTTGTTTGATTGCATTTGATATGTGCATATTCATGTGCTTGCTTGCATTTGCATAAGTTTTAAAATTTTATATGCAATGCTTGTGTGGTGTATGCTAGTTATAGAACTTGCTTGATGATATGATAACTAGCATGCATAGGTTGTAGTGTTAACCCTCCCAAAAAGTTTCATATCTTTGTATGTGTGCAAACTTTGAATTCAAATCAATTGGGCACACATATAGGGGGAGTTACCACTACCAAGTCGGATTTTATGATGCTTATCCAAATCTTGACATTGTGCTTAAATGTTGGATAAGTGACATAAAATCCAAACCAAGTTAGCAATTTATACTTGTATAAAGTGCTAGCTTGGAATCTAATCTTAAATTCCATATCTTTGTGGTGTTGCCATCAATTACCAAAAAGGGGAGATTGAAAGGTCCCTTGTGGTTTTTGGTAATTGAGTGTCAACATTAGGTGAACTAATATGTGTGATTGAGATAATACACAGGAGATTAGTTCACTCATGACGACGCAATGAAGGAGCTTTATTGCATATGAAACATGACATGGAGTCATGTGACCAAGGTGGTGAAGATCAAGACAAGGCTTGGCTTGATGGACCGGTTGCAAGTGTGAAGGGCAAGTCGAGGCAGTGAAGCGATGGACCGCGAGGCGGTGAAGCTTGGGCAAGACTTGGCGCCGACGGACCGACCAACGGTGAAGAGCAAGTGAGGTCAAGATCGATGGACCAATAGTGTCACGTGATGATATGAAGTGGATCATATCATTTGGTGATCGTGTTGGTGCATGTGTGTTGCATCGGCACTTGGAGATGGAGCGGAATGGAAATGCGCAAGGCAAAGGTATAACCTATAGGGCATTTCATTTCGCTGGTCATGAGGAGCTTAGAGAAGTTTATGACCGGGTTTAGGATAGATGGCCGTACTATCAAGAGGGGCAAACTTGTTTGCATATCGGTCATCTAGTGCCACTTGAGCGATCTAACTTTGCGATGTGTTAGGATCGAGTGGCGTGGTAAGAGCTAACCGGGCCTTTGAAATGATTGTGAAAATGCTAACACACATGCACATGGTGATGTACACTTGGTGGTGTTGGCACATTTGCAAAGGCGGCGGTGATTGCGGGGGTTGAGTTGGGTTTGGGAACCGCATCCTCCCGCCGAGCTTGCGAGGCGGATTCAGGCGTTTTGAGAAAATGAGATGCATATTTTCTATTGCGCCGGATGCAAGTTGGTGGTGAATACGTGCTATTCCTGGTGTTCAAGTTGGTATACTTGTTGGGTAGCATGTCGAAGCAAAGGCGACGGAGAAACGATGAAGTTTCGCAGGAAACAGCGACCGGACGCGCCGACCGGACGCGCGACCGGAAGCTGATCCTTGACCGGACGCATGCACCGGAGCGTCCGGTCAGTGCGTCTGGCAGAGAGCTTGTCATGGCCGTTTTGCCGGAAGCATCGACCGGGACGCTTCCGGTGGTTGACCGGAAGCGAGCACCGGGACGCCGAAGTTACCGTTAGCTGTGGGCCCGATGGCCTTGTCCGTTCTGACCGGACGCTCGGAAGGGAGCGACCGGACGCTGGACCGGACTCGCTGGTGAGTCCGGTCGGTGCGTCCGGTCGACGCGCAGGAAATGGATTTTTCCTCCCAACGGCTCTATTTGACTTGGGCCCTATATATACTTGCCTTGGTCGGCCATGGCAGGTGGCTGAGCACACTTGGGCCTTGGTGGCTTGTGTTGTGGTGCTTGAGAGCCCTCCCACTCACTTGTGATTGATAGTGTTCATCCAAATCAAAGTGAGGAGTGATTCTAGTGCATTCGCGTTGAGAGATCGCATTCGTGGCACTAGGTGATCGTGTTGCAAGCCGGTGTGCTTGTTTCTCTTGGAGGTTGCCACCTCCTAGACGGCTTGGTGGCAAGAGACTTCGTGAAGCACGCAACGAGATTGTGCGGTGCTCCGAAGGAGGATTTGTGAGAGGTTCGAGCTCACCTCGCGGGGATCGTGAAGAGCATCACTACTAGAGCGTGTCGGTGAGTACCTCCCTTGCGTGTGTGGTGTCTTGCGGTGCCTTGTGATAGGCTCACTTGAGAGTGGTGTCTTGCGGTGCCTTGCGGGGCGTGCCTTGAGGGGCAAGTGATCGGAGAATCACACCGAAGAACCATCTAGGTGAAACACCAAAGGAACCACCCAAGGTGTTGGTCGACACAACGAGGAGTAAGGGGAAGTTGGCAAGCTTCCCGATACCTCGGTAAAAAATCACCGGTGTCAACTTGTCTACTCTTCTCGGTGGTTTGCATTCTCCAAATCACAAGCTTTGCATTTACATTCATATATATCTTGTGCTTGTGCTTGTGGAGTAGCTCTTGCAATTACTAGCTTGTGTAGCTTGTTAGTTTCCTTACTTAGTTTGTGTAGCTAAGTAATTTGAGCCTTTGGGTTAGGCGTGTGTCGCCTTGTCCATTGTGCATCTAGTGAGCTTAGGTTGGCTTTGTGCTTTTGCTCATTAGAATTGTGTAGGAGCTCACCTTTGTTTGAAGTACTAGTGCATAGGTTTGTGTGACCTTGCAATAGAAACGGTTAGGAGCTCAAGCTAGGCTTATCACCTCATTTGCTTTGTGTAGGATCTTTTGTGAGGTGATTTAGAGTCATAGCTAGAGGGGTGAAGTCTTGGCTAAACGAATAGTTTCAATTCCGCATTATATTTGTTTAGCCGACGCGCAATTAGATTTAGAAAGGACTATTCACCCCCCCCTCTAGTCCCCATCTCGACCCTACACCGGTGCGTCACGTACAAGATCCTCTTCCTCCTCGAGCCGGAGGATGGCGGGGTCGGAGCCGCCGATGAGGTCCGCAGCGGGAAGGGGCGGCGGCCCGGGGCGGCGCCCGGGGTCGACCCGGTGCTAGCGGTGGCGGCGGCCGCTGGGCTGTCCTCCAGCGTGGGTCGCCGTACATGCGTGGGTCCTCGAGGTGATGCAAGGGTACTCCATGCAACATAGGCAGAATCTCCATGTCGCCGAAGCGCCGATCGATCCGGGCGCGCAGTTTGTCGCCGAGGAGTGCCTTCAGCGCCGCGGTGAACTCCTTCATCTCGGAAGCCATGGGTGGTGGGAATCGCCCCGGTCTTCGGATACCAGCTGTCGATTCCATCTAGATTGGGCAGGAATTGACACGTGCTCGTCGACCGTTGGAGCTCCCCCGAGATGGCGTAGGGGCTGCAGCTTCCGCCGGCGGCGTCGGCGGCGGCACGAGCAACTAGATGGAGAGGAGGAGCCGTGGGGAGGGGCGGCAGCGGCCGGGCGGCGGCGTGTCTTTGCGGCGGCGGCGGCGGGGGCGGCGGCGCGCGCGGGTGCGGGGCATGAGGCGGCGGCGGTGGATGCGGAGAGCTGAAAGCAATAGATATATTTTTATTGCTTGCTTATCCCCTAGAGATTACATGCCTCTTGCTTATATAGCCCGGCTAGTGTGACTTGTAATCTAAGCAATCTCTACAAGGTTTCCTTATACGATCGGAATACCTTTTACAAGCATATCCTATTTATTTATTTCCTAATAAGGGTCTCCCTTATAGATGAGATATCCTTGCACACCAAAAATTTAATTTCTAAGATAATCCTAACTTGAAGACGAAGCAAATTCGGACTCGTGCGGGAGAGGGAAGGTGGCGGCGGCAAGGGCGCCGCCCCCCCCCCTCTTGGCCTTGGCCCGCCCCCTCTCGGACCGGGCGGCCGTCGCGTTAGGCCCCACCCCGTCCCTAGCTAGCCCAATTCTGGATCATGACACTAAGTTTGTACTCAAATTAACCAACAGACAAAAGATAATCCATTGTAATTTTGTAACATATACCTATATAATTTCTATCTAAATTATCCATCAAAACTATTTTAAAAAAATTAACAAAACAAATTTAATTGTACATGTAAATGCTAATATATGCTATTATGAAAACAATGCGACATTCATAGGTACAATATATAGGCACAAAGCTATTTGGAATACACACTTCTTCCGCTATTAAGTTGAAGGTATTCACAAAGCTGTGTTCCACAGCGTAGACCAAGGAAACATGTATACATTCAAAAAATATTTATTTCATAAGGTTGTCAAGCGTGGAAAAATATCATTAGCAAATCATATAGTAATGGCAACTACACCTCACTTTAATTGATATTAATACTCATGATAATAAAGTTTGCAAGTCATTTATCTCAAAAAAAGGTTGAAACAATTTGATTGGAACATTATGTCATATATCATATGAATATCAGTAATTTAATACCAAGGATTATTTGTTTAATAAATCAGTATTAATACAATATAATGAATTCAAAGCAACTATTTATGCCAATGTAAGAACTATGAGGGCAGACCAGGACCAAGAATATTTTTTTAATAAAACAAAAATGAAAATTTTGAAATAGAGCACAATAAAGTGATTTAGTTTCTGAAAATTTTGAAATAGAGCACAATTTAACCTGTGCGAGAGGTTTGTAAATATATATAGACTAAATATGTACCGAAGATAAACGCAAGTGCTTTGTAAAGAAAAAAAAAAACTGGTGGATATCAATGAAAACTGTATATATGAGTACCTATTATATATTATATATATTTTAGAACAATAGTGAAGAGCAAAAATATTTAATATATTGAATTTGTATTAGTTAGGGTCTTTTAAGATTCTAACCCGTACGAGAAACACGAGTTGATTAACTAGCCTTACTAAATAAAAACCCAAATGCCATCGTTTTCACCCTGCCAGTGAGCACCTCCCGCGGCAATCGTCCACCCGCGTGCGACGGTTGTCCCTCGCTCCCTTCCTTGACCCGGCATGCGAAAAGCCTCTCCCGCGGTAACCCCCTCGCGTGCGACGGTTTTCGCCTGGCGCCACGGCCTCCACGGCGCCCACGCCGCCAACCCCACCCCGCGCCAACCGCCGCTCCCAGACGTTGTGCGGCCCCGTGCACAGCCACCGCCCAGTCAGCACCATCGCCGACGCGCGGCCCCGCCGGCCCCCTCACTGGAGCGAGAGGCGTGCGCACAGCGATTTCTCCAACTCCTGCGCTGCAACCACCGCTGTCTCGCGATGCTGCCATCACGGAACGGGAGCTCCTCCTCGTCGGAGACCCAGCTTCCATCAGCCACGCCCCAGCCACAACACCCCTAAAAGCGGTTGCGGGAGACGCGACCACGATCCCGGCCGGATCCGCGAGAGGCGCACGTCGGGTTCTCCGGCCCTCGCGCCGCCACCGCCCCGGCCTCGCGAAGCCGCCGTTGCGGAAAGGGAGGTCCTCCTCACCGGAGACCGAGTGGTCCTTGGTGCCGCGGGAGCTGCGCCCCGTGAACGAGTACGAGGCGCTCGCGGCCTCCCTATCCTTCTCCTGGGCGGCGAGGGGCCTCCGCGTCTACTGCTCCCGCCTCGCGTTCACGGGCGCCGTCGTCGCGCTCTTTGTCGGACTCCCCGCCGCCCCAGTGAAGCTGTTGCCGCATTATGGTCTGGGGCAAAACGATGATTTATTCAGATGATGCTGTCAGTGCTATTGGTCCCAAGCATATTTGGAAAGGCAGAAAAGATATTGTCAAGTAAGTATCCAAAACTCAAATTCATGGCACAAGGTTGCTACTTATTTATTTATTTAATACCACAAAATGTGTCTACAACTGAATAGGAATATTGATATCAATTTTGGTTTAGTAGAACAACTGTCTTTATAAATAGCAAAGTTTTGATGATTTGGGAAGTTTACAGACCATGCATGGAAATGAGGATTAATTTCTTTAGGTTTAACAGGTTAACACATCTGGATGTGGTACATGGGATCGTTGTTGTTTCCTTTGCATATTGCTTTTCTTGATGGCGTTTTGCTTGATTTGTGTGTTGCTCATCTTCAGTATACTTTGATTCTCCAGACATTTCTGACAATTGAATAGTTGTATAAACTTAACATGGAGTTCCATTTGGGGGATCACCACAAATAATTTGCAAAAGGTAGCTGTGTCAGGTTTCTGTCATTTTGTTTTATCTAAAAAGTCCTGTAAGGGTCTAAGGGAAAATGAATCAGCACGGTTATGTTCGAATCAGTATAGTTTTCCATTGTTAGAAATAGAAATGGCTCCTACTCACCTTTATCGCAGTCATGGATTTGCGGGGGAACCACCATTGAGGCCACGGCAGTGGTGTGGGTACTTGTACTAACATGTCTGTTGCTCTGTGCTCTGTGCTCTGTGGCCTTCTCCACTGCCATCTATGTCTTCCTGTCCTCAGCAATCTTCCCCGCTGCCTCCCTCAGCCTCTGCTTCTCCTTCTCCTTCAGCCTCAGGACATCAGGCAGCAACGACGAGTGCTTGGGTGGCTGCAGGTGGTTCCACTTCTGGTGCAGGTCAGATGCCTACTACGTCATTTACAATTTTACAATTCAGTCAGATGCATACCACGTCATTTACAATTTTACTGAAATGATCAGATGATAGGCTATAATTCTCTGTACTCCACTTTCTCATAATAATTCTCCAAACTCCACGATCTCAAAAATAATTGTCCAAATTTCACATTAGAATTTATAGATTGATATATACAATTACAACAATGCATTCTTTTTGTACTCCGATCGCTTTGGTTTGATCGTTGATCTTCTATGAGCCCAAAGCATGGAATTCCTTTTTGTGTCCTGAACTGAGAGTCAAACAAAATTTTCAGGTAAACATCACTGCAACGGAGGGACCCGAGTTCAGGACCTCAGTTTGCATCAGGAAGCTTTTGGTTTTGTCAGACAGCTGATAGTCATGCCTCTGTAAATGATCTTTGTTAACGAAAAACATTTACTTCTCTGCAATATTGCCTGACAACTGAACATGCTTGCTCCTTGGTTCGAATGCAATAACCCAAACCCTGCCATTCGATTTTCATGCTTCGGCCAACTGTAGCCCACTTTTGTACATGGCACTTGCCTCTTCCTCCAATAAACTGAATGTAGTAGTTGCTACACGTACTCTATACAGTTACGAACTCAGGAACTTGAAAATGCCCACTCGTTGAGAGATGTAGTTTAAGAAAGTGACATATACAAGAAATTAATTCATGTTTGCTTTGGATATCATCATGGAAACATTCAATAACTTAACATAGTTTTGTTTTTAAACCCTCCATTTGCTTTTTGGATTAAATGTCTCTTAATGTTGGTATTTAATTTCACAGTGGTATTTTATCATGCGATCCATGTGTTTTTAGTATGAAAGATTAGTTGTCCCGTAGCAATGCACGGGCATTTACCTAGTATACATCAAATGAGTATAAATTGAATTATGTCTTTTTAATAACTACTTTGGAATATTGTATTGAACAATTTGGATACTAAATGAACTTAAATAAAAAAAAGTTTTGAACCTTGTCTATATATGGGCATGCAGCCCGAGCCTGCCGGCTCGGCCCGTGGCCCACTTTTTGGCCTGGCCCGAGCACGGCACGGCCCGGTGCTAACAGGGCCCGGGCTGGGGACGGCCTCAAGCACCCGAGGCCGTGCACAGGCCGCCACCCTAGCCCGTGGCACGGCCCGGCCAGCCTGCTAAGTTCAGCGCCTCCAGTGGCCCAATAGCATGCTAACTCTTCCACATGGCTTGCTAACTCATCCACACATTCATCGGCCTGCTAACTTCCTCCGCACCCGTCCCTTTCACCTGCCCGACTAAAATTTTATGCCGACAGTCCGACACCCGTGCGAGAGCAGCGCGAGCCTGCCGCCGCGGCGGGAGGAGTAGCGATGGAGTGGCACGAGGCGGCTGCGGCGCAAAGGAGCAGTGGGGCGCGACGCGGGCGCGGAGCAGCTTACGGCGGCGCGGTGCGAGGCGGGCGGCGACGCAAAGGAGCGATGGGGCGCGACGCGGGCGCAGGAGCAGCTTGGCGGCGGCGGTGCGGCGGCGGCGGCGCCCGCGCGAGCGGGCGAGCAGCGCGGGGTGCGACGCAAGGCGGCGGCGACGAGCAACGGGGGCACGACGCTGAGCGCAGGCAGCGTGCCGTCCGGGCTACCGATGCTTCCCGTCGCTGACCGTGCGTCCGGGCTAGCCCGATGGCCTTAACAGGCCGTGCCTGGGCCGTAGGCGAGGCATGAAGCCCACCTCGGCATGGCCCGACAGGCACGATGGCCCGAGTCGGCCTGACTCCGTGCTGCCCGGCACGGCCCGGGCTGGCACGGCCCGATGACCATATATAACCTTGTCCATACAGTTGTGGTATTCGATGTGTCTTCATCCAAGATTGTTTGAAAAAAAAAATCTGAATCTCAAAAATTGTGAATTTGAAACAAATCCTTGACACACTAAATAACTTATTTGTTAACAATGTGAACATTCAAGGTTTTGTAAAAGTTTTAAATTTTGAAGTAAAAATTATATGAACTTAAAACATGTATTTGGGACTCTAAACAGCTTAAAATAAAAAAAATCGACTATAAAGTTGTAGATTACATTGGGAACTGCAACTTTGGTGTAGACTATATCAACATTAGAGGTTGTATGAATATTTTAAATTATAAATGTCATATTTCAGAATATGTAAACTTAAAAGACTATTTTGAGAGATGAAACAATCTGAAATAAAATTTTGACATATATCTTAATCTGGTCTCATATGAAAAAATGTTTTTTATGCAACTAATTATAGAGACAGACACCTTGAGACATCCACCTCTGCAAGTATGCCCACCTCTGTTAATACCAATTTTCAGAGATGCCCTAAGATTACCATATGTGTTTATTGATCATTTTAATAGGCAATATCCTTACAACACCCACCTCTATAAATCATTTTCCGAGACAGGCATTTTTCGATAAACCGTTAAATGGTAGAATGGAGACATACCCAGCCTAAATATGTTCGTCTTTGTGGTAGTGGCAAAGCCAGTATATATTTATTGTAGGCACTGTCAGATAGATCAACATCAACTCATCAAGAATCTTTCGCAACATGTCTTGATCACACACAAACTTGACGGCATCCAGCCTGACCACTCATCAGACTCCCTAAATTTCAGGTAATCTCAACTAGCCACAACCACAACAAAAGATCACAAATAAACGTCTTAATTTGGTCACCATAGAATGTGTTTGATTCCTGACATATATATCTTGAGCATTTATCAGGTTCTCTCTTAACTCTAGCTAGGTCATTAACCACAACCTGTGATAGCTGGAGAAATTAAATGTTTTCTTCAAGGTCAAGTCCGTCTCCTTTTAATTTTAGGCTAGTGTGGGTCAGGGCACCTGCCTCACAGAGGTCGGTCTCAGGATTCCCAAGTTGTCCACTGTGTGGACCAATGACTACAAAACAAAAGTAACAAAAAAAAAATGTTTTGTATGAGATCCCTAGAGAAAGGCCGCTGTCTTTTAGTTGGATTGAATTTTGTAAGTGTTTCACTCATGCAGCTGCAAAAAAAAAATTCATGTGGATTCTTCTAAGAACATGACCAAGCAAAATGATCAATCACCAGGTTAGGTTTCTTGTGGTAAAATCTGGACAACTGTGCTTAAGTTCTTGAGTTGATACGTAGTTCCTGAAAATATTTGTTTTAGGATTTGTTGTGTAAAGTTTTTAGTGGCAGACGAAATTTCTATTGATATTGATGCACCTTACCTACAGTGATTTTATCAATCTCCAGATCTACCGGCTTATAGTGGTGACCATTTATGAATGTATACGACCATTTGAGTATATATGTGATGATTTTCATATAAATAAATAAAAGGAAAGCATGGCAAAAAAAGGTTGCATGTTCCTTTAGCTCCCAAAAAATTTTGAGTTGGGCCAAAAATTTTCGGCGTTGGACTTTTTTGGAACTAAACGGGACCCAAAAATTTTTGGCATGTTACTATTTATCGTGCAGAGATATACGTTGTGGACCAAGCCCTCACACCCCATCCCCCGCTAAATTCTGTTGCCATCCCCGAAAATTCTGGCAACTAAACACCACAACAAAAAAAAGTTCGACTTTTGGAGTTTGTGGTCAAAAACCTACCATGCCAGGTTTTTGGCTTTACCCAAATTTTTTTGAAACTAAACATAGAGCAACTCCAAAAGACTATAGAGCCTTCATGATTTATAGGTATAGAGATTTTGGTATTTTAATTGGATAACCAAATATCGACATCCTCTATCCCAGTTTTATCGCTAGTCAAAGATGGGGAACCATAATAACCCTATAAAGTATGCACAACATATAGAAAACTTGTTAAATGTTGCAAAGATATAGAAAATGATGTTGATTCATATGATTCTCTGAATGGTAACTTGGAGAGTAAATTCTAAAAAGACTCTTAAGATACTCTTGTACATTCACACACCTAGATCACGACACTTGTTAAAAACTACATAAAGGGCCTGTTGGTAAAGCTAGAATAGTTCACCAAAGAGATTTGGATCCAATTTTTTTTTTTTTTCTAGCCAAGCGGTTTTGGATCCAAAGGATCCATTGTGGATCTGCTCCACCAGAATGGTGGATGTGCCCCAGGTTCACTAAATTGGTCGAGCAGCTCAACGGTAGAAGAAAAATTACCCACCATGCCGCAGTAGAGACAAAAAATGGTTCATTGTTGTGTTCCGTGTCATCTTTCCCGGTACTCCTCATACCCCTGTCATCGGCCATGCGTCATGCCCTCCTTGGCAAGCAAGTCGTGCCCCACCTATGGCCAGCCATGCCCACCCCTAACCCACACGAGTCTGCCCCGGCCAAGCCCCGCTAGTGGTTGTCCTTTCCGTTGACGCCCGTGACCCCCAGCTGTATGCAATGCCGTGCCACACTCCCATGAGCTCCGACCTCCTATGCGCAAGCACGTCACAAGGAAGAAAGTTGTTTTTTTATCCATGATGCGTGGGACCAGGTGTCAGTGAATTAGCTAGAAAACTAGAGCTGCAAACACTTTGGTCAACTACTGCACCATGGATCCGGATGAATCCCAGATCCAAATTCACTTTTTGCATCTGTGGAGCTCTACCAAACAGGACCCTAAAAATATGGTTGAAACCATGGTTTTCTCAATATGTATTTATTGTTGGCACTTTCAGGTAGATCAAGATCAAGAATCTTTCACAATATGTCTTGATCACACACAAATCATACGGCATCCATCCTGACCACTTAGATTCCCTAAATTCGAGGTAATCTCAACTAGCCACAAGAGATGTCAAATACGTCTAGAATACAACTATACATACATATACTACGCTCAATAAAATTCATTATCCTAAAGATCTAGTCAAATAAGATCACTTAACTCCTGATAATGGTGTGGTTCTACCTGGGTGGTCTTATAAGGCGAGGAAGGTTCAGAGGTTTTCTCAACAGTTATTCCACAAGTCTTGTTTTTAAATAACTAGCTCAACTCCATATAGATGGTAGGCTTATATAGTAACCGTTCCCCATCGTTGCTACAATAGCAAAGTATCAACAAATAGAGAAAAGAAATAGAAAAATCTAGCTCAAGACACAAAAAAAGATTTATGTAACTCATTGATTCAAAAAATTCATTTGCCTTGAAAAAAATCTAGTAATTTGGATGCACTGCGTGTAACCATCAGGTAATTGCATTCTTATATATAGAATGCTATTTTGAAGCCTCATCAGACAAATATCGTTTTCAGTATACTAATAACTTGACCTCTCCATCCTCCCACATCACAATTACTTTGAAAAAGAATGAAAGACATGCCTACCTCTTTGTGGAATATATACAAGCCAATACGGTGCAAGCTTCAGTGCCATCGACCTTATGCCCTTGCTTATTCACTGAGTTGCTTATAGTCATGTCTGAGATGAATCATATGTCCTTGTTCCTTCCACTCATCTTCTTCACTGTGCTATGTGTTTCCGCCAATGATAATGGTGAAGACCAATTTTTCCTACTCTGGCTTCACCGGTGTTAACCTTAATCTCGGCAAAGCGTCGCCACGCAGTCACACCAAATGGCCTCCTTGAGTTGACCAATGGAACTCTACGGCTCAAAGGCCATGCCTTCCACCCCACTCTATTCCGCTTCAGAAAGTCTCCCAATGGGTCAGCACAATCATTCTGTGTCTCCTATGTGTTTGCTATTTACTGTATCCTGCCTAGCATCTGTGGCCATGGCATGGCGTTCCTTGTCTCCGCAAGCAAAAACTTCTCAACCGCATTGCAGAGTGAGTTCATGGGTGTTATCAATGACCACAACAATGGTAATGCATCGAACCACTTCTTTGCTGTTGAGCTTGACACCAATAAAAATGAGTTGTTCCATGACATAAATAACAATCATGTTGGGATCAACATCAATGGTCTTACTTCGGTGAAATCCAGCACTGCAGGCTACTACGATAACATCGATGCTACCTTCCACAATGTTACCCTCACGAGTTACAAAGTGATGCAAGTGTGGGTAGAATACAATGGGAATAGCAACCAGATCAACGTGACGTTGGCTCCAATACACATGGATAAACCCAGTAAACCATTACTCTCTATGAACTATGACCTCTCAGCAGTGATCACTGACATGGCGTATATTGGCTTCTCATCATCAACAGGTTCATTTGTTGCGCGACACTATCTGCTTGGTTGGAGTTTTGGCATGAATCGACCAGCTCCGGCCATTGACATTACTCAGCTGCCAAACCTACCCCGGGAGGGTCCAGAGCCCCGGTCCAAAGTCTTGGAAATTGTACTGCCATTAGCTACTGCAGCATTTGTTCTTGTGATTGGTACCGCTACCATTCTTCTTGTTCGAAGGAGATTAAGGTATGCTGAGGTACGGGAGGATTGGGAAGTTGAGTTTGGGCCACATAGATTCTCTTACAAGGATTTGTTTCATGCTACAAAAGGGTTTAAGAACAAGAATCTACTTGGCATAGGAGGGTTTGGAAGGGTATATAAAGGAGTTCTTTCGGCATCCAAATTGGAAATTGCTGTGAAGAGAATTTCCCATGACTCTAGGCAAGGCATGAGGGAATTCATTGCCGAGGTTGTCAGCATTGGTTGTCTCCAACACCGCCATCTAGTAAAGCTACATGGTTATTGCCGGCGGAAGGGTGAGCTTCTCTTAGTCTATGAGTACATGTCAAATGGAAGCCTTGATAAATACTTGTATGACCTCGAGGACAAGTCTACTTTAAGTTGGGCCCAAAGGTTCGAATCATCAAAAGCATTGCTTCTGGCTTGCTTTACCTCCATGAGGAGTGGGACAAAGTTGTACTTCATCGAGACATCAAACCTAGCAATGTGCTCCTTGATGATCAGATGAATGGAAGACTAGGTGATTTTGGTTTAGCGAAGTTATATGACCATGGCACTGACCCACAAACCACACATGTAGTTGGCACCATTGGATACCTAGCTCCAGAGCTAGCACGCACCAGCAGGGCAACCCCTCTTACCGATGTATTTTCCTTCGGAATTTTTATGCTTGAAGTGATTTGTGGGAGAAAGGCCATCGACCAAAGTGCACAAGGCAACAAAGTCATGTTGGTGGACTGGGTTCTTGATCATTGCCGCCAAGGACTTCTCTTAGAATCGGTGGACAGCAAGCTTCAAGGTTGCTACAATGTTGATGAGGCATCCCTAACTCTCAAGTTAGGCTTGTTGTGCTCTCACCCTTTCACCAGTTTGAGGCCCAACATGAGGATGGTTATGCAGTATCTCAATGGGGATATACCTCCACCGGAGCTAAACCCAATGCACATGAGCTTCAACGTGCTTTCCATGATGCATAACATAAGTTTTGATCAAGAGAATATAGCAGACCAGTTGACAGTCACGAACAGCAGTGCAATCTCTGATCTCTCTGGAGGTAGATGACTTCCATGTTTTCTCACAGCTGTAACTTGTGCCAGTCATTTCTCATTTCACATGAACACCTGTACCAGATTATGTTAATATACTGTATGCTACACAGTGAACTAAAGGATGTATTTACGCTTGGTAACTATTCAAAGATGTTGTTTGTAAGGGTGTACAATAAAAGTTGAAAGAGACAATGAAGGGGCATGTGCAGTGGAAAACTGCTACTTGTGTTTACAGAAATGAATAGCAATAATTTAGTAACTGAAATTAAACCTTATTATCAAGGGCATCTTTCTATCTTTCATGTTACTGATTGCTCCATGATAATTCTCACCACATGGACTATGGAAAAAGAGAAGTCTTTGAAATCATCATAATTATCAGAAACATTGGTAGATTCTAAGCATCGTTGCCAATAAAATTTACAGGACCTATTGAGTTCTATAAAAAAAGTAGACATGTCGGATGTTCCAACGCCCATCGTAATACACGTACATCTAATCTTTTTTTTTCTATCAACAGTAACATAAGAAATGAGGAAAATAAAAGATGATATTTGGAAGCATACCAAATGAAATATTGCATTGACAGGTTTGTGGATCAATGTATTATAAAGTCAAGAAAATTGAAGTAAGAACTTAATATTATGGCAACAGGCAACTGAACTTGCACCAGAAATGATTCTTCAGTCGGTCTTTGTTCCTTGTATACTAGGCAACCATTATAGATCACAAATTGAAGTGTTACGATCCAAATACTAATTTCAGTATACATCTTAGTGGGGACCATCATGAATTGTATGTGTCGTGCGGGGCAGCTGTGGTGCACAAGATAGAAACATTTTTTTCTTTTTAGCGAATTCTCTACGTTATTCAAAAATAACATTTTGCTTTGCAAATGCAAATGTAAAAGTGAAAAGTGGGTCAAGTGCCACGCTGTGATTCTCATCTCACGGATGGCTGTATATTTTTCATTTTGGTGAATAATATGTTTGAATGTCTTTTTATTATGGCCCTGTGTGGCACAGCTTCATGAGCTTTTGTATAAAATTATTTTGACAAACGGTCCTTTTCAATAAAAGCTTCATCGGTGAAGCTCTTTTCTTTTACTCTCACAAATGGAAGGGTGGGATGAAGCTGAAAAACTAGCTTATCCGAGGTTCACCTTAGACAAGTGGGCCCAAGTAAACGTAAGGAAGACACGGGGAGAGAGAACTCCTGGGGGGCGCCTAGGGCATAGGAGCCACCAGCATACAAGAAAGGAATACGCGCTGACGAGATATAGAAGACGCACAGACGAGGAAGAAGGTCGCTGAGGAAGCTCTGTGGATGCGGTAGTGGCTGCTGGAGCTCTGCTTGCCCAGCTGCTGAGGTGTGGCACTGGGCCGAGGTAGGGCTAAGAGGTCTCAAGCTGGAACTTTTTGATTTATTTAAATTAAAAAAATCTCTTTCTTCATATGAAGTGTTAACTACGTCAGACAATGACATGTGTGGACGACACACAACACCGAAGCTACTTGGCCTCAATGCGAATCAATTTAAATAGCTTTGTACTCTGCTAACTATGGCCAAGCACAAAACAGCATGGCCTATGTAGTACTTGAGCCTTGCAACCAACTCACATCTCACCCGAAATTTTTCTTACTCTGCCTCCTCCTTTTCATTGGCCATGAACCTGCATTTTTCACTGCATCAACTCCTGATGACCAAATCTTGTACCTTGGCTTTACAGGTGCTAATATCAGCTTGGACGACACTGCCACAGTCACGTCCAATGGACTCCTTGAGTTAACCAATGGTACACTTAATTCCAAAGGCCATGCCTTCTACCCAACTCCATTCAACTTCCGTGATTCACACAATGGTAGTGTGCATTCTTTCTCTGTTAACTTCGTGTTTGCCATTCGCTCTACCTACCAAATAATGTGCCTCCATGGCTTGGCCTTCATCATAGCTCCAAGCACAAACTTCTCAGATGCATTGTCCAACCAATACTTAGGAATCATGAACTCCGAGAAGAGAGGCAGCTTGAGCAACCATATCTTGGCTATTGAACTCGACACCGCCCTAAATGTCGAGTTCCAAGACATCAACGCCAACCATGTTGGCATCGACATCAATGATCTCCACTCTATTCAGTCTTACCCTGTGGGCTACTTTGATGATAGGAATAGTAGCTTGCAAAACATGAGTCTTGTCAGTGGTGATGCCATGCATGTTTGGGTAGACTACAACGGAGAAGCCAAGAAAATCAATGTTACCATGGCTCCACTCCAAATGGCGAAACCAAAAAAGCCACTCATCTCAACTCATTTGGACCTCTCATCAGTTCTAGAAAAGTCGTCATATATTGGTTTCTCATCAGCAACCGGCTCAGTTGACGCACGACACTATGTGCTTGGCTGGAGCTTCGGCTTGAACAAACCTGCTCCAGAGATCGACATCACCAAACTGCCAAAGCTACCTCCGCAGGGCCCAAAACCTCGATCAATACTTCTGGAAATTATCCTACCAATAGCATCCGCGGCATTCATGGTTGTTGTGGGTGCTGTCATCATTTCTCTGGTGAGGAGGCAACGGAGATATGCTGAGCTCAAAGAAGATTGGGAAGTCCAATTCCAGCCACACCGTTTCTCGTACAAGGATTTGTATCATGCCACTGAAGGATTCAAGAGCAAGAACCTGCTAGGTGCTGGAGGATTCGGGGAGGTGTACAAAGGAGTGCTTCCATCATCCGAACTGGAAGTTGCTGTGAAAAAGGTTTCCCATGAATCAAGGCAGGGTATGAAGGAGTTCATTGCTGAAGTTGTCAGCATTGGCCGCATTCGACATCGCAACCTTGTTCAGCTGCTTGGGTATTGCAGGCGAAAAGGAGAACTGCTTCTAGTATATGCCTACATGTCAAATGGTAGCCTTGATAAGTATCTATACTCTGATGTGGACAAGACAACAGTGAGCTGGGCTCAGAGATATCAGATCATCAAAGATATTGCAACAGGCCTTCTCTACCTCCACGACAAGTGGGAGAAAGTTGTCGTCCACCGTGATATCAAGGCAAGTAACGTGCTTCTTGACAGTGAAATGAATGGACACCTAGGTGACTTTGGGCTCGCAAGATTGTACGACCACGGCACCGATCTACAGACCACACATGTTGTTGGTACCATGGGGTACCTCGCCCCGGAATTGGTAAGCACAGGCAAGGCATCCCCACTCACAGATGTGTTTGCATTTGGTGCATTCCTTCTTGAGGTGACCTGTGGGAAAAGGCCAGTCAACAACAGCATAAAGGATAATAACCAAGTGGTGCTTGTTGACTGGGTACTTGAACATTGGCACAAAGGATCACTAACTGATGTGGTCGACAGCAAATTGAATGATTACAATGTCGACCAAGCATGCCTGATACTGAAGCTAGGGCTGTTATGCTCACACCCATTTACCAATGTAAGGCCTAATATGCAACAAGTGGTGCGGTACCTTGACGGCGATCTGCCGCTCCCAGAGTTGACGCATACAGACATGAGCTTCAGCCTGCTCTCTCTAATGCAGGATGAAGGGTTTGACCCATATGTACTGTCATACCCTTCATCAAAGATAAGCAGCTGTGGTACAATATCTGGCATCTCCGGAGGAAGATGACACAAAATGTTGTTTGGTGTCATCATAGTCCTGTTGTCATAATAAGAGGACAAAATTGTGTGTCAATGTATCGTTACCTATTGTATGATATGCTTTATTTAAGTAGCTGCAAGAACTTGCAGATTGTCTTTATTATTGTTATTATAGAAGTCAAGGACCAAACAGACGCTGAGAGATAGTAAGACCCTGATTCTTTATAGTTTCCAAAAACAACCAAATTTCTTTAATGTTCGGTAAGGTTTTATTTTTCGAAGAGAATAGAAGTTTTGTAAAATAAAATTAGAAGTAGCTCAGAAAGTTAGGAAACAATGTTTGATTCTTTGGTGGCATTATATGTTTCCGATATTTTGAGTCTCTCCTGTCCGTAAAAATAAAAGAAAAGAGCTTTCCTGCATTGTTTCTATGCACCTCGAGTTTCAGCCTGTAAATCATGTCTTGCAGACCGAGGCAAGTGTAGTGTTTACTTCCTCATCACACTGCCATCACATATATCACACACAACGATAAAGTCACTACAATACAAACATAATTACAGCTTACAGTCTCATTATTCCAAAACAAGTGGAGCACACTCGCTACCACTTGCTATTGCGTGCCATGACATTGTCCAAAGCAGACATCTGTAACACAAAAGATGAGTTTTGTGTATTCAAAGTGGCACAATGTTCAACAGTGGTTTTAACTGGTGGCAAAAAAAAAAAAAATATTGCTTTTGTTGATCAGAGACTATTGATTTGTAGAGCGCACCACACTATTTTGTTTGGTTACTAATAGTTTGGATTAAGAAGCTATGGATGTAGAAGATTGAAGGGAGAAACAAAAACCTTCCGAATAGTAACTATATTGGTTTCCTTGGCCAAGTTCTTTTCTTTTCCTACGTGCGAGGGAGAGAAGTTGTGGCTCAATTGTCGTTCGTTGCAACGTTCATTCCAAAGGAGACATTATGTCCACCACCGTTGCCGCCATATCTCTTTCGATGTCTACGCTTTGATGCTTACCCCTACAGTCCTAAATTAAGTCATCTCATATTTTGAGGGGTCAAACAAAGATCAAATATATACAAAAAAAACTAATATTTGTATACTGGATAAATACCAATAGGTTAATTACGCACTACTACAGATCTGATTCTGCATAACACTTCGAAAATATTAACCGTGCGGTTTTTAAAATAACCGCCACGGTTAATGTCTATTAATCGTGTCGGTTTTTGTAAAATAACTGCCACGCAAAAACGATTAATCATGGTGTTTATTGTAATAAAACCGCCACCGTAAATGTTTGTGCATGTGGTGGTGGGCATGCATACCAGCAATTGCAGTCTGTTGCATGTCCTTGTTGCATGTCCTTAGGCAGTGAGTGGAGGTGGGGCACAGGTGTCGGTGGCTCTGAGAAAGCACAAATGTGCCATGTCACCGATCCGGATGTGGGGTGGTTGGCCACTCATGGCTCGCCATGTGTCCCGGGTCCATTTGTCACGGGCACAAAAGAAACAAACCATGGACCGTCTCTCTCCATGCAACAACTCCGTATCTCTCTCCATGCAACTATTACTCGCATCCATCCGTCTACATGTCCATTTCCTCTCTCCATGCAACTATCTCTCTCTCCGTGCATGGCCGGCTGCGCTGGACGCTGAGGGGCCACAGCTTTGCACGAGCGAGGATCCCAGCGGCTTGAGGCGGAGGACATGAGCCGGCCTCGGGCTCGGCTGATCCACGACGCGGCGGCGGGCGGCGACGGGCGGCGGCGGGTGACCCGGCGGGCGACCTCCACCGCCCGCGGATCCCTGCTGCGGGGGCGGCGCGTGCCCCCAACGGCGACCTCCACCCGCCACGGATCCTTGCTGTGGCGGCCCCGTTAGGAATAGGTTTGGGCCCGGCGGCCCGTTAGGAATAGGTTTGGGCCACGACGGCCCGTTTGGGTTTTTCTTTTTTATTTTATTTACCATGGTGATTTTTAAAGATAATCGCCATGGTTAATCCGATTAACCATAGCGGTTTTTGTTAAATAACGCCACGGTTAATCAACTGATTAACCGTGACCCTAGCTGCGTGGCGGTTCCAAAAACCGTCACAGAAAATAATAAAAAAACGCCACGGAAGTTCATTTGAGTAGTAGTGACGTCTTATATTTTCATAGTAAACCAATTTGGATATATACATTTTCATACTATTTATAAATCTAGTCAAAGTTGAGATTGGTTGATTCCATCATATTTAAGATGGAGACATTTTTTAGAACCGGGGAGTACCATTATTAGTAGGAAGCAGCCAAACGGTGTACATCCCGTGCGTCTTCGTCTCATCTGTCATCTTCATTGTCGTCGACACTTCTAACTGAGCCTGAGACTGAGTCCGCACTGAATGACCGAAATATTGAAAGCCATCTAGAAGCCTCATGTGACGATTCATCGAACGGTCCTCTGCCGATTGAAAAAGAGAGCATGTTTTGTGAAGGGAAAAAAAATGAGCCTTGAAATTCAGCAGTCAAAGGAATATCACATGAGTATTCCTGTCCTTCCAACATCTTATATGCTATCCTAACGTCTCTGCTGAAGCACACAACTCCCACCCCACAACCTTCAGGTCTAAGGGCAATGTCTCTACCTTGTCCTCGGGATTGGGAGAATGAGGCCGGAGATGAAGCACCACACGAATCACAGCTGGCTAAAAGACCACGGCACTCCGGCTGCTGCGAGTGAGCCCTCTCATACAGTATAACCTCCCAGTTCTTTAGATTCAGTATCTTTTTC
This sequence comes from Hyparrhenia diplandra, assembly GCA_015847255.1. NCBI lineage: Eukaryota > Viridiplantae > Streptophyta > Magnoliopsida > Poales > Poaceae > Hyparrhenia > Hyparrhenia diplandra. Next base: position 7,616 of record JADLZK010004594.1, on the reverse strand, counting down.
CCAAATTGATGGCTGTGAATGAATCTATGATGCTTGTTTCAATACTTCAATACCTTCTCTATTTTATTCTATTTGGACAAGAGCAATCTGTCCAAAGTTCATGATGTATCAGTTTATCCACTTGGATATATGGCTTCTATGAACTACGATATATTGCATTTTCATGCATCTATATGGGCTTTGATTTCCAAAACATGCTTAATAGAAATTAGAAAATTTGTCACAAGCATGAAGAGCAGAGTTTTCCAGGCAGTTGAGTCAGAAAATGGTGCTACATATCAGATTTAAAATATTGTTGAAGTAATTGGTGGAGAATCAATATTGCAGCAGCTACATCTCTTACTTCTCCTCTTTTACTTTACCTGGACAAGGGGGCCTGGCAAGATTTTTCTGTATCCACTTTGACAAGAAATGCTTTTCGAAGAAATATGTGGTGATGCACGTCAATGGCAGTTATGTGGTGATGCACGGGTCATCATCTACAACACACATGCATATAATTTGTTTCCTTGTAGCCTAGTAAAAATTAAACGGACCACATCTATTATTTTTTTATTTTTTTTTTCTATGCATGATAGTGATACACAAGTGTTGCTCAAGGAGATGCTAAAAATGCAACATAGCCAAAACGAGCTGCTACAGAAGCAATATGAAGGTCTGCAAGAAAAAATTGCAAGCTTAGAGGCGGTAAGGGAGCTTTGTGTTTCATATCTTGCAAGGAGAAATGGATATTCTGTTCTTCATTTGACTGATAGTTTGTGCAATATATATTATCTACACTTTTTGAGGACATTTATATTCAATATTGATAAAATGTTTTAGTTGGAGACTATCATGTGAATCCTCTGGGCTGCAGAGAAACTAAAAGAATGGCTAGGTCAGTGGTTTGATGGAGTATCTTAGATATGCTCCACACCATCCTTAGCTGCCTACTATTGGCAATAATGACCTTGTGTTTTACTTACACTGAGTACTGCTTGTGTTCCATTGACAGGATATGACCAGATTTCATGGTTACCTTCAGCAAACCGCTGCCCCCAAGGTTGGTAATGTTGAACCAATAGTATGAGTGTTATTTTCAGTTCTTCAAGGGTTTTGAATTTTACATTGATATGCATAATACCTGTATTTATTTATATACCTTTTAGCTAGATATCAGGACAATAAATTTTAAATTTTTTATTGTTCAACTAGCCCATCAACACATGCTCCAATACGGCCTAGAATCATATGTGGAGACCTTAGTTTAATTTATATTTACTCTCTTAACATATTTGTAACATCATGGATATATATTTTGGGTTTCAATATGTTGATCTATTAGTTATTGCAAAATCTTATTCACGTGTAGTTCAACTCCAGTTCTTATTGTATCTTTTATTCAAAATTTTCCATTTATATTTTACTGAAATACATTGTCAGCTGAGCATATTAAAGATGGCATATTGACACAATCAAAAGTTTAGCTACAGATATCAAAGTCTACTACTGCATGCTTAGTAATCCATTCACCTTGAGTAGCCCACATTTGTCGTAGCATAACACTGTCAAAGTAGAGGTGATGGATGCTTTCTGTTTCACTTTTTAGAGCAGACTGCATGGGTCTATGACTTCTCTGCGCTTATTTTCTTTTTACAAAACGCACAAGAATACATGCACCCTAGAAAGGACATGGAGCCTCCACAATAAATATGCTTCCATCCTATGCATGCATATAACTTGTTTATTTCTGTATTTTTCAGGATGTTATCTGATCAGCACTGTGGTGTAACACTTCAATTAAAGTTTCTGAATCCGTGCAAAAATGATAAGTACTCAACACGCATAATAGAAGCAGATTATGGGGGCCCACTAAAGGTTGCTATATGCGGCAATAACAAGATCATAGAATGCGAACCATTTTCTTCAATGAGGGTTCGTGTTGTACCAATTCACAGCGACTTTGATAACGATCATGCGGGACAATGGTCTGAAGACTACTTTCATAGTAAAATAGTAATTGGACGACCTGGGAGAGAGAATTTTCTATCTGGGGATCTATATATTTTTGGTTGCAAGATGGTGTAGGTTATCTTAATGGTGCCAAATTCCAAGACAATTCTAGTTTTGTTGCAAGCAAAAAAGTGAAGTTAGGGGTCATGGTCGCTGACCAAAGGATCACACAAAGAATTCAAGAAGGAATAACTGAATCTTTTGCTGTAAAGGATATCCGTGGGTTCTGTAAGCCACTGCTCTTCTATTCTAGCATTAAATCCGTCTTCATTCATTTATGCCACATGCCAGTATGGACTTATCTGTCGGTAAAACCTAGCAACCTAACTTTTTTTCTTTTAATAAATTCAGCCAGTTAGGCCCTAGTTGTATGTAAATTCAGTAACCAGAATTGGTTTTCAGTTTATATATTGGCAAAAAATAATATTTTCATGCATCAATATTTTCAAAATATTAAGGCTGAGGTAACCACAACATATATCTAATAGTGATGCCCTCTGGTTTCTCACAACTGGTAATTTATTTCTGTACAGCAGCAAAGAAGAATATTTACCCAGCCCCACGTGATGCTGTGCATAAACTGAGTAGGATTGCGATGAACGGTGACAGGCGTAAATTCCTAGAGGAGAAAGGTATCAAGACAGTCGATGATTTTAGATGTTCCTACAGGAAGAGTCTGCAAGATCTGCGTAAAGTATGAGATTGAAATATTTACGAGAGAAGTCCATACTTTAGCCATCCAACAATCATTCAAGTTTCATTTCTTTCCAGCTATGCAACTCTATAACTATAAATCTTTCACCATTGAACTATCAATACCGAACAAATTTGGCTATCTAGATGGTTTCCAATGTGTGGTTGTCTTTTCTAAAAACAATAAATTAGTTATGTCTTTTAAAATAAATTAAAAGAACGCCTTTGAAACTAGGTAGATAGCGATTCATCAGGCATTGATAGTTCAGTGGTCAAAGATTTCTAGTTTCAAATTCGGACAATAGTTAGATGGCCAAAGATAGACTTCTCCCTTTCTATTATTTTTCCTAATATAAAGTGTAACTGATGACAAAATCTGTCTAATATCACACTATGTAGATTTTGGGAAAGATTTCTGATCAAGAATGGGAGAAGCTTGTTAAGCATGCTTTTAAACAAAATCCAAGACCAGTAATTTCCTCTAATTGCACTGAAGAAAGAAATGTGCATCACAAACACGACACATTTTCTAGTAAGGATGGCAGTTGTAACCTACAAGGATTATGTTCAATGCAAGCAAGTCCTGCACCACAAAGTAGGTTTGGCATCCCTTAGTTTTCTTCCTACAAACACTACTTCATGTTTAATGATTTCTGGAATTGCAGCACAAATTGCAGAACAACTTGAGGTCCAAGTATTGCAACAGCAAATTTCATGGTCAAATAATGAGCTATTATCCAGTGCCTCTTTGGATAACCTGCCATGTAAGTTGAACGTCAAGACTTCTTCAACCAGAAAAACGTGATGGCCCATGAAAATTGGTATTTTACTGTGCATGTTGCACTCAACAGGCTTACTAGCAGGCATCCAAACATCTATCGAGGAGCAAGTTTCAAGCGTAGAAAATGGGTTTCTACAATTTTCATCAATGGATAATAATGTCCTAGAAGGATCTATCTCCCAGCAATGCCATCGTTCCTCAGAGTGCCGCACAATGCTTGCTGGTAACAACTTAAATTTGTTCAACTGTCTTGGGTGATGTTTGGAATAAACAGTTCTGATTCTTGGATACCTACTTGTTTCTGTAATAGGGAATGTACTACCACAGATTAATTCACCTGTGAATAATGATCTTGAGGACGTCCCACTCGAGGATTTTTGTAAACTTTTATTCGGTACAGAAACAGAACTTTTGGAGGAAGATGTATCATCATGGGTGAATGATTTCCCAGAAGATTCTGAATGGGTAGATTCTTGCAGTCCATTTAAGCAAATTGGAGGATGTTCATATCTCAGTGAAGAAGCAAGCATAACCTACACTGGCGCTTCGCCTGCCAGTGAAATAGGCAGTAGGAGCTACAGGGAACCTCCACCATCGCCAGCCAGGGGAGCTGTCGACCGAAGCTCCAGAGCATTTTCATTTTCACCAGCCAACAGAGCACGTGGTAGAAGATGCACAAGATTTTCACCTTCACCTGTTAGGGGAGCATACAAAGGGAGATAGACCTGCCAGGTTTGCGGAGCTGGCAGTATAAGCTGTGTGCTTTCGAACACCAATTTCGTGGATGAAGAAGGATAGATTTCACGTATGAGATGAGTCTGGCTTGGGGCTCGACTAGCTGTGTCTCTTACTCTCTTGTCTCGTGTGGTGCCAGGCAGAGCTTGGTTTTTCATTGTCGCGGATGGTAATAATTTTTATCACCTGTGTGTACCCTGGTCGTGATGTTTAGATGTAGCTGTTGGGTTTTGGGTGCACCTAGTTGTTATAAGTTCTATTTTCCTTTTACTTTCGTGTATGTTCACTATCCTATTTGTACTAGAAAAAATTGTGTCATTTGTGATTACAGCATCAATCTATGGAACATTATAATTTTTTTTTTCTAGCTGTTAGGTCATCATCATACTCAACAATGGGGGAAAATGGATAAACCACAATTAAGAACATAATATATAGTGAATAGAAAAATACTTTGGGTCTGGTTCATGGAAAATATAAACAAGAAAATGATTCTTAGAAGATTGATGTAACTGATGGTGACTTTATACTATAAAATAGAATGTCAAATCCTGTTTGAATTACCAGAATTATTTTTGTTTCAGACTGCAATGTGGTTAATTGTTTTATGAACGAGAATGTACGAAACCATTCCTTTCATATTCACTGCTGTGTTTTTGCATAGTTGTGATATATTCCTCTCCCGCTACCTCTGAGAACGATAATAATCTAATAGCTTGAAAAATTATGATGTTCTACAGATGATGCAGTCGCAAGAAACATGCTAAATTTTCTACTATGAATAGGAGAGCGAGTAAAAAAACACCAAAGGAAAAGGAAAAAGAACAAATAACAACTAGGCGCACCATAAATGCAACGGCCACAGCATAAGGACGACAAAGCACATGAAAATGAACATGGTGCTGCTTCCTTCATCATTGGATTTGTGTGTTCTTGTCTCTGTTACGTGTGAGTCAGTGAGTGTTTGTGTTTGCGACTCCAATAAATGCAGATGAGTACATCAGCTGCACATGCCATCTGAGTGAATGATGTGTGTGTGTGTGATTGAAGTGTGGAGCATGATGCAGCTTCTAAGCTGTGACTGTTCATGTGTATCAATTTGGGTTTCTTGTACCAGAAGGACAGGCACACATGCTGGTGCTTCCCCCTGCCTCGAGTGGTTGCCTCTGTACTGTGTGAGCATACGGGCCTTTTTGTTACTCGTGGATTTGGTTGTGTGTACTGTGTGGCCTCCCTCCAGACTATGTGGTGATGTGGTTGGCTCAATTCCATATAATAAATAAAGTGTGATATTTGGCTTGTTAGTTGGCCTCCTTCCGGACTAGCTAGGTGAGATGTTTAACATCATCTCACCGAATAGCTAAAATGACAGAGTCACAAGCATGTTTCATAGATTTCTAGCATGTATCTGGCAGCGGCGGATGCAGAAACGAAACAAGAGGGGGCTTAATAATAGTGGGCTAGAACTAGTATTAGTGGCCCAGCAATAAATATAAATATAAAACAAAGAATGGAAACGATAATATCAATTCAAAGTGCACAACCAAGAGGTAGCTACAAATACAGACCATCCGATACTTTCACACCATCTTGATGGTCGTCTTTAATTCTAAATTAAAAATTCTAAATATGGCATAGTTGTTGAAGAAACAAGATAACATTATGAAATGAAAGAAACAAACACTTTATTGTTTATTGCAGTTCATAATTTTATAATGCGTGCCATTCATTTCTTGGACCATATTTAACATACTAAAAGATGAATGAAATATTGCAACATGCAGTGTGAGTATTAGGAACTATCAACTTGACATTCGAAATCTGAAAATTGAACTATACTATTCTGTATTCTCAGTTTCCCAGATCTAACCGTGAGCAGCTTGCAGCAGAGTAGAGCAGGGGCGCTAGTGAGTGGTGCCTCTGTCCCCCGGCCTCTCGACTTTTCTGAAATCTGGGCGCGGGCCTGACACTCTTCCTGCCCGCCTTGGGAGCGCCTGCTGCTCAAGGGGCAACCTGCCAACTGCGGCAGGGCGCCGCCGTGGGGTAACGCTGCCAATGGCAGCGCGGCCGGTTGGAGCGTGGGGGCTGGAGGCGGAGGCGGAGGCAGTGCCGCCGGCAAGTCAGGAGCCGGGCTGCAGGAGTGGGCTGTCTCTGTGTTGGGCTGGGCGTGGGGACGGTTGCGGCCTATGGCTAGAAATGGAGGGCTTCCGTGGGCTGTTGAAGTCCTACCCTACGTACTTCTGGAAAATATGGCCCGTCAGTTTTTTTCGAACGGAAGAAAAAAAGAAAAAGAGGAGACTTGAAAGAAATGAGCAGTTGATCTTTTTCCTTTTTTATTTTGTTCTTCTTCTTCTTCTATTATAACGCTATATACACATATCACCCGGTCCGTACAACATATCACCGGATCAGATATATTGAAACTGTTTGTCTGCTGTTCCTTTAACGCGTGTATGAACTACCTGAAAATCACATGGTCTTGAGAAACATATATAGGAATTGTATGGCCCTAGCATAAGTCTAGCATGGTGATGTTTTCAATAGTCTTCTGAACATTCAAATTCAGCGGCAACTTGATTAATTTGGTATACCTCGTGTTGGGTACCTAAAAGAGGGGTACCAAAACCGTATGCTTAGGATCCCAAAGCTCGAGTCAACGAAGGAGGCTAACTGGGAAACAACTGGCTAGGATTTACGAAGAAGCGAAGAAATGGTTGGGCCACAAAAGAGCAGGACCTAGATAATCAACGAATCAAGGCCCGGCCCGAGATCCCGACAAAGTATGGATGGCGATGTCAACTTCGACCTCGCCTGATGAAAGGATTCACCAACGTGAGAGGTTTCATGCATCCTGAAGACGACACGCGACACATTTAATGCAACAATACGGGCGGCGAAGAGATCGTTGCCCGCTTGAGGAAAAGGCGTATTCTCTGTCGAGGGCCTATCACGGATATGAAGTACCGGTCTCGGTCAGCACCGTCGAAGCGGACTGGATGCCGCACCGTCCACGAACCCAAAGCCCACGCGTCGGCGCATAGACGCATCATCAAGCTAACAAACTAGGGTGTGGCGGGGGACCCCGGACATAAGCAACCACGGCGACCTGAGCGGTGGCATCCCTAAAGAGGGTATATGAATCCACCACTAGCCGTCCACGGCTATAGTGAACACCGCTCATCCGCCGATGTAATGCTACGAGGATAGGGTGTGGCATAGGCTCCAGATATCGGATCATGACACCAACAATGGCAAGAATGGGAAATGCAGCCCCTACTAAGGCCATCATGACTTACGTAGCAAGAAGGAAACGCTGGCAGCAAACACGAGACACCCTTCCTATCCTCGACCACCAAAGGTGCTCCTCAAAGCCTTTCTCCACATTCTCCATTCTTCCTTCACATGTAACTATGCC
>JADLZK010004593.1:0-16911 GCA_015847255.1 Hyparrhenia diplandra | reverse complement strand
TCTAAATGATGATAAGGGCTTTCAAAATGAATATTTGGTTTGCCATGAGTCCGGCTAACTGTCAAGCGCCTCGGCCAAAGCTACAAGAGTTTACCCAGCCCATCTTCAGAGAGGGGTCGGGCCAGAACCTACCTTGAGGTTGTATCTCACACGCTATTGAAGGCGCTTGGATCCAATGGTCTTTATCGCTCATCGCCAAGGCCTCTATATAAGAAGACACTTCGCACCCCGCAGGTTAAAACCCTAATTCATTCTATCTCATTCTTAGGTCTTATTATCTCGTCGGGCCAGAGGTGTCCTTAATGTAAGGATAACCTCTCTCTCCTAGATTAACGTGAATTAGAAGAAGATTAGAAGTAGATTAGTCATGTAGATTAGAGTGTAGATTAGCCATGTATTAGGACTAGATTAGATCTAACTTAGATCTAATCAAGAGTAAAGGAGAGTGGTGCCATGCTCCTCGCTCGAGATGTCTTCAGTAGTATGGTATGCCTTTGTATCTTCTACAAGACTTATGATTTATATATTTATCTTTCTCTATTCACTTCCATGCTTTTCTATATATGGTTAAGTATAGTTGTTATGCTATTGCATGGGATCTCCGGGCCAGTATTGAGGACTCTAGTGATTCATGCGTAGCTAGAGTAGTAATCGTATAGTGTAGACTTGGGTGCTCCAGCTATAGGTTACCCTCGAGGTGGTTGCACCCAAACCTACTGATAGTTGTGGTAGCCCTGTGGGTGATTGGCCGTGCCTTTGTAGTCCCCCCTCAATGCATGGGTTGGTGTTTCGTAGAGCTTTAGGTGCCTTTCTCCCAAATACTTTCTTCCCGCCTTCTTCGAGAGTTGGGACGGACTCCTCGCCACCCAAAGTGCATTAGTATAATTGTTATCATCATAGAACCTAAGTAATAGAGAGAATTACCCAAAAAGAACCTTGATCTCTCCCTTGACCTCTTGATTAGTTTTCTAGTTATTCTTTGATATTTAGGTAGGTTATTATTTTATGCATCATATTATCGAGTATATTATACCGGGCCAACCCTTTATCCAATTCATGAGAAAGGGGCAAACTTATGTTACATATACCTTTTTACTAACCTAGTTCCACTTGTATTCGTCAGAAAATTATGTTTTTCGTGTATAAAGAGGAAACAGTACAAAAGCTCGCCAACAAATTAGAAAGCGTGATGAATAAAAGACGCCAAGGAGTGGATCAATCAAGAGGACCAAAACCCTCACAAGACAAACTCTGGCCCATGCACCATCATAGGCCCAACATTTGAAGGACAAAAACGCCAGAATCAGAGAAGGTCGGGGTCGGAGGCCCATGTCCGTGGGCGGCTCACGATCATGCGCGGCCTCTCCACAAGAAATTTTTCGCCTCTCCCTGCTCCTTTCTCCGCGCTTGGAGCTGTCTTTCACGCTGGGCTGTTGCATGTGCATAAAGGTTTCGCTCCGCCAAGAACACCTCAAAGCAAGGAGAGCCCTCCATTCCCCTCCCTCCTCTCCACTATATAAAAGAGAGGCACTCCTCACTTGTAAGACACACACACACAACACACAAGAGCTTGTCTCTTTTCACTTTCTCTTCTTTCCTTTTTATTAGTGTAGAGTTAGGTACAATGTAAAAGATCAAGATCTTCCCAGAGGTACTTGGTATGATTAATATAGTTTTTACTTATGTTGATCAATACTTTTGCTCTCCACATTATTCTTGTTCTTATATCAATAGCTAAATAAAGCACGCTTCATGTATATGATCTTTTAGCATATGAACTAGCATATAGTTTGCATGTCATGATCTTGTCAAATAGAACTTTATGCTAAATGTATTATACATACATGATTAGACCATAATGAGCTCTCTTAAGATAATTCTTGGTTGCTTGTCTGCTTACTTGTTCGCCGTCCGGCTTGTGGCGATGCTCGTAGGCCTTGCAATGTCACCCCCGACAACGCCAGTAGTAGTCATAGCTGCAAACGGTGTTTATGCTAGAGGTCAGCTCGCTAAGGCTCCCGCCGCTAACGCCAGACGGGCCCCGAGGGTAGGCGCAGTGGTGACAAAACTCGTCCGCCCCTTGTATTCCCCACGCCGTTGTTTCTCGGGCTTGGGGTCCAAGATCGCTGGGCGTACAGCGTTATCCTAAGTGCCCCGGCAAAACCAATATAGTAATTGATGTTATTCGAAAGTTAGAATCTCCGACGTATAAGGCATGCATGTATCTACTATCTTAATAAAGCTATATAGATATCCTTCTCCTAGCATGTTTTCTTTTTATCCTTTGAGACCGTTCGCGTAAAATAAGTTATCATACCATTTGATTTATCCCTATTATGGATTGTGGTCTATTGCATAGTCATGTTATCTTGTCCATGTTCATATTAGACTTTACACCATGCCTTCCCCTCGGTGGAAATACGATACCTCGGTCATTCCTGTGTGAAAGCTACAATGCATTTCTCGCGGCGCTATGAATCTTTCTCGCTTATGCTTAAGAAAACGCCAACAAGCTTTCCGCCCGCTGTCGGGAAGGCATTGGTTAAAGGAATGATCTACTAGAACATGTTCATGATGATATGCATGTGTAGTAACCATTGTTCATGATGTGCTTATATTGAAAAAAAATCCTACTAATAGAAGCAAGGGCATGTTTTCAAGTTGGTATGCAACCCTTCGTATGCTTGTCACTAACCATTTCAAAGTTAAGATCAAGAAGACCATAGGGACATATCATGCTTGAGGGCATGGAGCAACATCAACTCAAAAAAAAAAAAAGAAAAAAATTGATGTTAATCTTGCCTTGCTAAAAAGAAAAAAAAAAAACAATATAAAAATATATCATCACGAGCCCAATCTTACTATCTCATAGATAAGTATATATGTATACACACTAACTCTATGCATGGGAGAGAAAGTCATCACAAGAGAAAACATGATCATCTTATATGACGGAAGATTACACTCATCACTACAATTCAATCATAAATTGTGAATGATGATCGACAAGCCTTTGTGGCCCGCCTCGGTGGACAATCAAGCTATTGCCACAAAAGTTTAATGATGCTACATATACACACCTCAGCAAGCAAAGCGGTAATTTTCACCAAATCATTTTTCTTACTTTTGTTCCATAAAAAGATTCTTGTTTCCTTTTGTTCATGAAACATGATCCTCGGTTTGATGCACTTACATGGGCACATGTGGTACATACATAAGTGTCTTTTAAAATCAAGCATGGTGCTTGGGTTAAATGACCTTCTTTAATCAAATTTTGGCATGGCGCTGGAAGTTTGATTAATGAACCTGTGGGTCTCCCCATAAATAAATAGAGCTATACTTTATGAAGGAGATAAAACAAGGCTAGACTTTACCTTACATATTTATTCAGCCCTTGTTTGAGTATGAAAAGTTGGTGAAGTTGTCCTCCTTGATATTAATAAAAAAACCAAGCTTGCTCAATTGCTCCCCCCCGCATAATGCTTTGGAACCGAGGAAAATCATGAAGGATGGTAAGTCCACTGCGGATCTAATATCATGTACACTAAACCATGCAGGCAAGTGTAAGAAAGACGTGGGGTACAAACTCGATCCATCGAAGTTTGAGCTAGCTTGGGAGGACCATAACAAGGTAATGTGAAACCTACACTTTCATGTTTGTTCATTACCTTGCAAAAAAAAAAATCATCTTGTTCACCATTCAAAGTCTTCTTTCCATTGATGAATCTTTGTTATTCTTTCCATGCTTCCTTTGTCTAGGCCAAGATATTTTGGTTTAGAAGCTGATCATATATCTCCTAAATTAAGCAAGGTGTTTAGTTTAGAGGTTAAGATCATGTTTCTATAGATTTTTTTGAATTGCTGGTGCTTAGGTCAAAAAAGGTCTTCCCTTAATCGAATAGACATGGAGTCGAAGTTTGATTATTGAACTAAAAGTCGCTAGTATAGATTTTGGTTGATCATATGGACTAATCCATGCAGAATTTGTCAAATTTATAAGGGTAAGTCCTGAGATGAAAATGGAGATGAAATCTTGTTTAGTGAACCAAAAAAAAAAAAATTATTAGGTAATAAAAAATAAACCTTTCAACCAAAAGTATTTTTGTCCCGCTATTTTGATGACATCCAAAGACAAGCTTGGGGAGTCTCCAAGCCCAAGAGAGCCACAATCCACAAATCAAACTATGGCGTATGCTAACTAGCTGTATCTCCTCATGAAGGTAAGTCGGTAATAATTTTATGATTCTTTTTATTTAAATAAAAATTTTTTTACATTTAGTTATCCTTCATCATTTTAATTTATTTTTATCATTATAGTGAACTATGTATTTTTTTAAAAAATGAAAAGAACAAAAAAATATGATTCCACTCCAATATGTAGTATAAGGATGCTTAATTTCTCCCGGGTTGAAATGATGAATAGTTGCTCGTCTATAGTTCAATTTGCACCTAGTTCATAACATTGTATTCCCCCCAAATGTTTAAGTTTATTGGCTTAACTTGTCTTGTCCTAAAACTTAATGATTTGTGGGTATGCAAAACACATGATTCTTCTCTAAGCTATTGCCGATATGATATGGTAAAATAGAATCTACTATGATTTTGTTCTAAAGAGATTCATCATTCGGAGAATAATTTCCAAAATTTAATGATCAAAAAATTCTCATGATAGCCTATGTGAGACACCTGCCATAATGCTTGATCAAGATTCACTTTCACATTGATAGGTTATGGGCTAAGCTAGAAAAAAATGGACGTGTGTCCGAAAAATAAAAAACAATGGGATCTTCGATACTCGCCTCTAAAAAAAAAGAAAGGAAGAAGAGAAGAATAATGGACAAGTGTCCGAGGGCTTAGTAGAGCCCACTTCAAAAAAGAAATAAGAGCTTTAGCCCATACCTTATCAAAAAAATTCACTTGCACATCTTGATCAAGGCTTATGACTTGTTTCTCCTTATGGTTTGCACACCCGAGATGATTTTAAGAAATCAATACGAAAATCTCCGCATGAATGATCAATCAAAGAATGAATGACTAGTGTTTCTATGAAAACCGCTTCTATCTTGCACAACTCCAAGAGTTTGGAGAATGTTATAAGCCCCATATGATTTAAGTAAACAAGGATAGATAAAATGCCAATTTATTTAAAACAACTAAGAATACTTTTATTATGAGCATGGTACATTTTGAAATATATCGGCATTGTAGAAACTCCTGATCAACAACCAAACATTAGCTATTTGCTCGACGAGCAAAGGTTAAGCTTGGGGGACTTGTTGGCGGTCATTATCGAGTATATTATACCGCCAACCCTTATCCAATTCATGAAAAAGGGGCAAACTTATGTTACATATACCTTTACTTCTAACCTAGTTCCACTTTGTATTCGTAGAAATTATGTTTTGCGTGTATAAGAGTGGAAAATGGTACAAAGTCGCCAAATAAATTAGAAAGCGTATTGAATAAAAAGACGCCAAGGAGTGGATCAATCAAGAGGACCAAAACCCCGCACAATTTGGCCCATGCACCATCATAGGCCCAACATTTGAAGGGACAAAACGCGCAACAGGAGAAGGCCTGGGGTCGAGGCCCAGCCTAAGGGCGCCGGCGCACTGCGGGCGGTCGGCGCAAATTTTCGCCCCTCTGTTCCCGCCTTTCCGGCGGTTTGAGCGGTTTTTCACTCTAAGATACGAAACCGCATCCCACCACCCGCGATACCGCCAACCGCCATACGACAAAAGACGCCATCCGAAGTACAGACGGGCCATCCCGACAAGACGCGCTCCCACTACGATCGCGACGGGTATGGGACGGGATTCCGCCCATCCCCTGAGTCCCGCGATACGGTGATTTACCGAAAGGCGACGGGACACGACGAACAAGCCCACGACGCACCATCGTGAAAACGTACGCACCTATGGGTCCCTCGTCATTTAGCACTTTACCCCTTCTATTTTGTTCTCTCTCCTCTTTAGTCCCTCTCCATGGGCATCCGTACCTCCCCTTTGGCTATAAAGGGGGCTTCGCCACAGAGAAGGCAAAGCTCTCACCTCTCAACCCCTCGCATACCGAAACACTACGATCATCACTCCACTCCACCCCCACGCCAGACTTGGGAGCCAGCCTCCCTCTCGAACAAATTTATTCTCTCCCCACACGGCATTTGAGCTCGCCACATAGTGACTCTAACCGGAGATCGACTAGGGGCACCAATTGGCCCGAAACCAAGATAAACCTTATGCCTTGTGACCCTTTGAGCTGGGTCCATTGAAGTCCCACACGAGCCATACGATTGTACGCGGTTCGTGGGTATACCCCCGATATCGCATCACCTATTACTTAGCATCCTTTGGCATAGTATCTCTCCCCAACATTTTATCCATACATATGTGCCAAATTGATCCAAACACATGGAAGCACATATGTAGGGGAGCTACTACTACCAAAACCAAACCTTGAAATGTTTGTCCAATCCTTGATTCATGATCAAAATGTTATGGACAAGCAATTCAAGTTCAATTGAATTTTATTTCATATCTTTGTAGAGTTATTGTCATCAATTACCAAAAAGGGGGAGATTGAAATCTCATGTTTGGTTTTGGAAATTGATGACATGCTTGTGGACTAACTTTGCTCTAACCAGCGACTTAAGATAGGATTAGGTGGATGACAAGGAGCATGATGATCATCATGGACAATGCTCTGGACTTGATGGAACGCCAAGCTCGATGATAGGCTTGAGAGGAACCCGAGATCAAGGCAAAGGTATCTTGATAGGGTTTTTCCTTTTAGTGATCAAGACACGATAGAGTGTGTGATCACATTATAGGATAGATAGCCGACTATCAAGAGGGAATGCCGCGACAATCTTTTGGTGAAGTGCTTCTAGGTCCAATTGACTTGAATATTGCATTTAGGAAAATGAGAGCAATAACTTCGATCTTGCCTAACTTATCGACGCAGCTAACATGCATGATAACGTGATCATCTTGGATGTGTTGGCAATCTATGGCAAGAGGTGAAGCAAAGTTGAAGCAAAGAGCAATGAAAAAGATGAAGACTTGTCGATTCCGTGGTGACCTGACGCATTACACGAGGGACCGACGCACTCAACCTGAGGCTCGGCCACAAGGCCCAAACAGAGAGAGCTCGCAGACGAATTTTGCCGACGCTGTCGCCGATCGGACGCTTGATCGACTCAACCGACTCCGCGGTGAGTCCGGCCTATAAGGCCCAGGCCGACAAGCAGACAAAACCTAATTTGAAGGCCAACGGCTCTATCTCGTGAGTGGGCTATATATATGGGTTTGCCCCGGCTCCTAGCCCCCTTGCACATTTGAACACTCTAACTTGCTTGTGAGCATTTGAGACTCCTCTCCACCATCTCTCCATCCATAACTCAATTTTTGGTGAGATTGAGAGTGATAGAAGTGCATTGCATTGGTGATTGCATCTAGAGGCACTTCATCCTTGGAGAAGCCACGGGATTCTTGTTTTCTTGGGAATTTGCCCTGGCTCCCTAGCGGCTTGGAGCAAGAGGCTGTTGAGCCTCCACAGCTTGTTCGAGGCCACACCGTGGTTTGTGAGGGGTCGCTCCTACCCCCGCTGAGATTCGCTAAAAGGAGCACTAGTGGATTGCTCGCGGGTTTGTTGGACCCTCTCTTGTGATCGCTTTGCTTGAGCTCCCACCGGGATTTGGCACCGCCATTATTAAGCTTAGCAACCATCAAGTGAGTGTGTTGCCACAACGGGAGTAGCGTGCCTGCACATGTGAACCTCCGGTGAAAATCATTGTGTCAATTGTGTGCTTGCTCGTTGAGATTTCATATTGATCACGGTGATTGGCTTCCACCTCTACACTCCAATCGCCTGCAGATATCGGATCACTCTCTAGCATTTACATTGATATACTTGTGTAGAATTGCCTAGGTTGTTTAGTTGCTTTCCTTGCTAGAATTGTGTAGCTCCTTGTTGTTGTTCTAGTTAGAATCTTTTGTCCACCTAGGAGTAAATTAGCTTACATAGCCTTGTTGTGATTAGAGACAATAGAAATTGACTTGTGGCTTGCTTAGCTAATTCAGAGCATCGCCATTTAGCTTCCATCTTATTGTCTAACCGCTTGTTTAGTGTTGTTGCAAGAATTTTTAATAGGCTATTCACCCCCCTCTAGCCATTAGGACCTTTCAAGTCGCAAGATCATCCAAAAAAGAGAGAGAGAAAAGGAAATAAAGTAGCCCGTATTTTTCTAAAAGCATACAAAGAAAAGAGAGAGATCATGAGACAAGGAGTAATCACAAAAATACTACAAATATTTCCACACACTTGAACATTTCTCGATCTAGGAGTATGGCACTTCCCTCCAATGATCCAGCTTGACCCAACAATGTATATAGAGGTAAGTATGCATCGCCCCACTCGAAAAGATCCACAAAACCCTACGTAAAAAATAGGATGAGTGAGAGAAAAGAGTGCTTTGGCAAGGAGAAAGAATTGAGTGACTATGTGAGAATCAACTATGGAGCATTGCTACTTTATTTTCAAAAATTCAAAAAAAACAACCGAAGTCTTTTTAAGTAATGAGTAGTAGCAAGAGGATGGGAATTCATGCTATTCCATCGCCAATTATTCAAAGATAACTTGGTAGCCACTTTGAATGCTCACAAAGCAGGTGAGGCCCGGAATAACTTGTGCAGATCTACATCTTGAGATTGAACCATCCTAGTTCCTATGCCTTCACTGAGGACGCAGCAAAGGGCTAAGTGTGGGGAGTTTGTTGATGGTAACCAACTACTATCAAACACCGGCCAACATACACCGTAACAACCTAGAAATAGGGTTTATAAACTAACAAATTCCATAGTTTTGGTGTATAATTGGTATGTACACTTTGGCCAAAATATAAAGAAAAAGAATAATAAAAACCATAACAGAAAAGGGCCAAAGTGACATATGGCAAGCCAATCTAACTCACCTCGATGGGCCACAAATCCATGCCATACACATCATCAAGGCAGGCCCAACACGACGAAACAAGACAACACGATACAAAAGTTGGGCCACGCTAGGTCGAATTGGGGAAAAAGCGCCACACTCCACTGACAGGGGCCCCGCTTCCTCGCGGGCGTTCATTCACTTCTAGAGAACGCCTAAGTGATTTAGGTGTGCCGTGTTCGTTGAACCTTGAAACCGCCTTATGCTTGGCCTGGTTTGGCTATAATGGTGGGAGGTGACACTTTTCCAAAAGACTCCCTCCACTCAAGCTATAAAGGAAACCCGCTACCTCTTCCTCAACACACAACCAAGGAGAATCCAACACATTTGAGAAAGAGAGTAGCTTAGTCTTGTTCTTCTACTTCTAATTCTAGAGAGTGAGAGAGGGAAGAGCTCGAAAGAAGCTTGGTTCCTTCTTACCCTGAGTTGGGTGCTCATCCACTCCTAAGTGTTCCGGGTTCCTAGGAGGTCGAAAGTATCGACTTGTCTGCATTCCGCTTGCTTGTACCTCTACAAGCTACTTTACACTTTGGGTAAGAAGTTTGTGTTTACCTTCGGCTTATCACTTTTCAAGCATATTATCTTAGCGTTATTGACTTATAGGATTGGTAGATCGCTAGCGCTAGTCCTTGGTGAGGGAACTCTTGACCGGGAACCTTGGCCAACATCAAGATCTGTGATCGGGTAGTGCAAACATGGTGTTTGACTTACATTCACCTATTTTGCAGACACCCCACTCTGCCGAGGGGTAGGCTGGTGCGGTCATGACAAACTTTGTCCGTCCTTGTAATCCTCACGCTCGGGTGTGTTGTAGTGTAATTGCCGGTTGCCTAGTTGGTGTGTTGGCCGGTGCCTGTTGGCATTTCTAGCGCAATCAAAGGAACCGGTACTTGAGCAAAGAATCGGGCTAGTCAGGTTTCTATCATCTTGTTAAAGCTCAACCATTCTTCACAAACATGTCAACCCTTCGAAGTTTATTATTCACACCTTCCGTGATCTTGTCTTGGTGGCTCATCTTTTTGGTGAGATTTTTGTTAATTTTCGCCCTCCCCAAGCATCAAAGTCCTTTAATGACGGGCCGACCAGGTTGTAGTTGGAGTTGTATCCTCGGTTGCCTTGAATGGTGGCCTGATGACGGTTGTTCCAAATACCGCCGCGATTGGCGATACCCGTTTGCCGTTGTTGATGAAGGCAAAGTTTTCTTCACGGTCTCGCGGCGCTTATCCCCTCGAGGGCCAACTTCACCACACGCCTCACAGTCATGTGAGCATCCGTGGGCGAAAACGGGCGCCGCCGTGTAGTAGAGTCTGCGCCGCGCTTCCCTCCCAGCTTTAGCGTAAGATTCATTTTTGCGGCAAGCATATCCGCCTCCTTCACGGTATGCATGCCTTTGTGTTTTGGCTAGGGGCTCGCCTTCGCCCCACTCCGGTTTGCCACCATTTTATCGATCGTACGTTGCCCGACCTATGGTGAAATTATAGAAACGCGCCACCAAAAAAGCCGGGCCAGGTGCCCCTTCGACATGGCCGTGAGACCATTGTAGTAGTCTCCGAGCACCACCAGCCTCCATCCCGTGGTGCGCATGCTAGAATGTACTCCCGCAGCCTTTCCCACGCTCCCGAATGGGTTCCATTGAATTTTGGCCGAAATTGGCGATTCTCCCCTCGTGGCATTAGTTTTTCCCATGGGGAAGAACTTAGCGAGGAACGCCATGAGCACTTTGGCCCACGACCGACGACTTCCTTGTCCTTGTAGAACCATCGCTTCGCCTTCCCCACGAGGGAAGAAGGGAAACAAAGGAGCCCGATGACGCCCGTGCGACGCCCTGATGACGATGGTGTCGCATAGCCCGTGAAGTGTTGGAGATGAGCGCTTATGCCCCCCGCTAGGCAGTCCACGTAATGGACCGCCTACACCATGGTGATCGCCCCAAAGGCGCAGCCTCAAAGTTTTGTCCACACGCCACCACCGCCCAAAGGCACGCTTGGTGACAGCCGAGTAGAGAAATCGCTGCCAGCCGACTTCCGGCCATAGCTTGGGCTGCGTTGGTGGTGTGGATGTCGGTCTTGACTGCCTGGGTTCCGTCGAAGAAGAAGCTGCACGAGACCGTTCTTCCTTAGGAGTGCCTCCCTCCGATCGGAGGTGAAGTTTTCCTGCAGAAGGAAACCCGACATACACTATCCTCGCTTTCATCCACAAATGTAGAGAAAACATAAAAGATTAGCCCCAGATGAGCAACTCGGGTAGCCACGCATTACGCCTTCATATTCATACCAGCTAGTATTATTATATATTTTTTTTCACAATGCCTTCCCCAAGAACGGCGCCAGAATCCTTGTTAGCATTTCTTAGCGCAATCAAAGGAAATGTATAAAAACCCATCCCCAATAAAAGCGCCAGAATGCGCCGACACATTCCCAAGTAAACCACCATGTCGGTGATCCGAAATGGGATTGTCAACGGGATAGATCTTGCCATCTTAGATATTTCATCCGCAAGCGCACGGATCTATCATTGTAGCATTTCACCCTAAGTATTCGTGGTATCATTATTTATATTTTCCCAAAGGAAGGCATGTGTTTAATAAACCAAAGATGGCATCCGAATAGAGGAAACATGTGTTTGCTTAGACCAAATTGTTCATAACAGGGGTAAGCAATAATAGTTCATAGATAGTATGACACACACTAAGAATCCACCAAAGAAAAGGATAAAGAAAAATAGATAAAGAATGAATGAATAACCTAATGGAGTAATTCTAATGTATCTAGTCATGGCCATACAAATGAATAGTTAGGATCATATGCAAACCGATTTAATCGTAGTTAGGTCTAGGATAACAGAGACTCCTGGTGCCATACGGCCCAATGGAAGCATTTACGAACTCCTACAAAGACACACCTAACGGGGGATTTCAAGACTGGCCAAGGCTTGTCACGCACCAAGCCGCTTACCCCTCAACCGTGGCGCACTCATATCCGCAGTGTGTGTCGTAATACCCGCACCATGCCCGCATATTAGAGCACTACTCTTGTCCCCCGTGATCCCCACTCGGCCGAATAATAGATGGACTAGAACATGAGCAAACCCAAGGAACAACGAACCGCTATCCCACCTCTAATCAAGTTAGGCATATGATGATCGATGATGAACCGAGATGAACATGTCAAGATTATGATATGTAAACTATATGCTAGTTCATATACCAACACAAGAACATGAACAAGACTATGCTCTAGTTCATAAGTTAGGCCAAGAACATAGATATAAGACTTGTAAATAGAAGAATGCTCCATAGAGAAGATGTGTATTACTCAAAGCACTTTCTTCTAGGAGACAAGCTCCCTTGTAGCTCTTCTACTCCAAGTGCTAACCAAGAACTAAGAAGAAGGGAGAAAGTAGAAGAAGAGAGAGAGGTAGAGGTGATAGAGAGAGAGATTGCTGGTTTGCCGGACTCCAAGTGGTGTGTGTTGAGAGAGGGAGAGAGGGGGGCCTACTTATACTCTTTTGGAGGAGGGGCCTATGCTAATTTACACCAAAAACCGACCTGTAAACCTTCCTAATCTGCAAAAACCGACCAACTAAGGGCGGGAAACCCCATTTTGAAGGTGCATGAACCGCTCTCGAGGTCGGGCCGAAAACCGCCTCGTGGAGGGTGCGCAACACATCAGGTGAAAAGCGCGCACCCCCCTCGGCCGCCCGGCCTTGGCGGGTGTCGCCTTCTCCGTCATGAAAAGTTGTGGGCGGGCTTTGCTCTACCAGCTTTTGATATTTTGGGTCGATTTGCTCTTTTGGGCTTGAGTTTTGCACTATACGCCCCCGGATGGCGATTTTAGTCGATTTTCCACTTGCTTTTATTATAAATCAAGAAAATAAAAATACAAGACACTACAAGTGGAATTTATTAGTGATAAATGCATTATGAGTATAAAAGGTTTAATTTTACCCCTTTATGGTAGTAAGTTGACGAAAAAATATGTCGTTGGTTACCAAGCCAACAAACTCCCCCAAGCTTACCCTTTGGCGCCCCCCCGAGCAAAAAGAGATAAGTACTTGGTTGTTGATCGAGTTGCTACTATGCCGATTACGCTTTACAAGTGCCGTGGTTATAATAAGATTTTCTACTAGAGTTTGAATAAAATGGCACATCTTTTTCCCACCCTTTATTACCTTTCATCAGAAGGGGCTTTCCCAAATTTTTCAAAGCCTTGGGCTGCCGCCGATAGAACGGTTATAATGCAGGTGCTTTATCATTCATCCTTTTGATCAACTTTTTATCCGAGATTTTATTTAGATAATATTTTTTTTTTTCCGAAAGCATGGGCTTTATTGCTATATTTTTTTTGGAGAGGTGGGCTCTCGCCGCCCTAGACTTTTGCCTTTTATTTCTCTTCTTTTCTTTTTTTAGAGATGGGGCTCTATCGCCCCTGACACTTGTCCATTTTTCATCTCATTTTTCATTATATTATTTTTTTTTTAGCATAGCCCAAAAACATTTCTTTTAAAGTATAGATTCCCTGATGTCAAGTTTCTTCCGGACGGAAGTCATAGCAAAATCCATTTGTACCATATCATATTTGGCAACAACTTAGACTAGATAGAGCATATGCAACCCACATGAATCAGTTTTTCAGATGAGTTTTAGAATTAGTCACTAAATCCAAACTTTAGAGAAATTCAATTATAAACTAGGCACAAAAGTGCAAAAGCATAAGACATGAGCAACTATTCATCATTTCAACAAGGGACTAAGACTAAACATTTTTATAGCTCATATATATAAGCATTAAGGCAACGTAGAAGAGCTACTTATTTTATTTTTTGATTTTTTTTTTTTTTTTTTTTTTTTTTTGAATGCAAGGTTGCCAAATGTAAACATGCTAAAATAAAATAAAATTTGGTAGAAATAAATATGCAATGCGATACCTGTGGGGTCCTCCCCTGCTTTCAATCTGAGGCCCACCGATCAGATCGCTTTTCTCGGTACCTCCGTCACGTTCCTCACGCTTGCGAAGCCATGTTGGACTCCACCGTCCATCTCGCTCGACTCGCCGCCTCCCCGCTTCGCCGCCATCGCTCGTACTTTGCACATGGGTATTGAGTGTGCTCAATGTTCCTAGTGCGACGCCGAGGTGTCGTACTGATAATCGATAGCCTCCACCCCTTGTGATGGTCGCCTCGTGGCCGGACCGGGTAAAGGCATACATCTCCGAGTCGCTTGTCAAAGTCAAACTGCTGGCCCTCCATGCCGCCAGATTCCTTCTCGTGCCACTCGATGGTGCCGGAACCGAGGCGGCGCTCCCACCTAGGATCATACCCTCTCGGCATACTCCCCGGGTCCCCACAGATGAGGCCATGCCGCCTCGAAACATCTGGGCAGGCCGTGGGTCGTGGCCGTGGGTCGGGCCGTGGCGTGAAGAAGGGCTCATGGGAGGAGGATCCGACCTCTCCGGCCTCCCCGACCGCGTGAAGAACCGATGGGGTGTCTTTTCCCGCGCAAGCTTCGCCAGCCTCGAGCTCAAATGTTAGTGCCCGGCTTTTATACAACCTGTAAGTCCGGTTAGGTAACCGAACTATAGTTGCATAGCCAGGGAAAAGATGACCAAGCCGCCGATGGTAAAATCTAACTAAGCGCTCCCGCACAAGCCGCGCAACCGGCCCAAAATCCGGTGTGGAAATGTACTCATCTCGATTATCCAAAGCTCCAATCGCGTGTTTGGTATGCGTGTGATAAGAGATGTGCAGACAGAACAAAAATTTTGTGATAATATGCAAAAGTTCCCGCATTCTACCACCGAGCTACTTTCTCCTTGTGGACAATAGCATAGAGTACTTTAATTCAACCTCATTCACCTATCTAACCCCGTGTCTAGGAACAAAGTCAACGAGATCCAAATGATGGATATATCTAAGTGATGGGTGCCGACCGTGAGTGGCGAGGTTTGAAAGTACCTACCCCGAGCACCTGGATATTTCTCCCAAAAGTGATTTCTCGACAAAGCCGGAAGAGCAAAGATCTATGTTTAGTGCACATCTATAGCTCGAAACCCCTAGTGACGAGCTAGGTCCGCCCACGTGACATGATAAAGTGTACCAAAAGGCGTGAAAGAAATTCCTAGCCGGTGCTCTACTAGTGTGCACAAGAATTGAATTGTCGTGAGGCGAGAACCTTCCTCCTCAAGAGGGGAATATCTCGCCACCCGACCGCTTCTCCAAAGGATAGGAAATTCATCGGCCCATACCTCGTTGTTCGAGCCTCTGAGTCGATTCCCGGCGCAGGCCGGAACACACGGTCCTGAGTAGGAGATATGCTTGCATCTCCGATCTCCACGGATGTCGAGGTACTCCTGCGCTGCCGGGCTCGCCGATTGCCTGGGAGCTTGAGCTTCTTCCTTCCCGACGGTGCGCCGCCTTTCTTGCATGGGGAGTCTTCAAGATCGTCGGTTGAGGGCGGAGCTTGTGCTTGTTTGTCGTGAGTCTGTGTCTTGACGACGCCTCAACCTCCGAAGATCTCCTTTTCTTCATGGCTTCGCAAAACGACGAGCAAGACCTCGGTGTGCAAGGGTTAGATGAAAGTATGAACTTTCACACCCGTGTTCTTGCTCGGCACAATGTTTTTGGTGAAGAAAATGGAGTGTAGAACAAGTGGGAGAGTGTGAGAGTGAGAGAGAGTGAAAATGAGAGGTGGGTCGCTACACACCTGCTCGGCTATTTATAGCCGAAGCCAACGGCCGAGGGTCGTTTCCACACAACGGCTTAGGAGCCGCTGGCGGTCGGGCTCGAACGCCAAGACGGGTGCTGGGGACATTTTGGGTGCGCCGCAAGACTCGCCCGATATACCGGCTTTCGCCAAGGCTTTTGAGTGGTGTACAACGGTCACTGCAAAAAGTTCGCGGGTCGCTTGTTTGCTCGTGCTGGTTCAACCGTTTTCCCTCAAGTTGAATTTCTCCAAAAAAATTTTCAAATATAAATTTATTTTTGAATAGAAAAATTATTTTAAAAAAATTTTTGTTTATACTTTTATGTAGAAAACATTTTTTTTCTTTATTTTTTCATGAAAGAATTTATTTTATGTATGAAAACTTTTATTTTAGTTTTCGAAAATATTTTCTTATGTAATAAATTTTGTTAATAAAATATTTTATAAAACACAAAAAACTTTTTTTAAATATACCCCATTTTTTTTTTTTCTTTTTGGATATAAATTTCATTTTTTTTTTTTTTGATATACCCCATTTTTTTTTCTTTTTGAATAAGCAGTTATTTATAGTCACTGTCTCCCTTTCCCCTCGCCATCATGAGAGATCTCGCCTCCGGGTTTCAGAGTCGATCCTTTCCAAATATTCCACACCTGGTCTTAATGATGTTGATTGCCGGGTGTGTGTTGTTGTTTGTACCCAATGAATGGGCACTTTACCGCCTTGTCTTTGATATGGAAGACAATGAAGCCCTTCCCTGCACCGATGTCACTTTTGGCAAGATAAAAGAAATGGTCTCCCCAAGAGAGAGACACATCCCCTTTGGGCCCATGTCCGTGACCACAAAGTCTCGCAGGATGTATCATCATCTTGGATTTTACTTCAATATGTCTTCCAAGATTCCTCGGTCACGTGTTGTTTGATCTCGCCATTTGAGGACGGTTGGCAGAGGCGTTCCTCCATGGATTTTGTTGAAGGTGGCCTTGATATCATATTAATACCGCCCCCAAGTCACAAAAATGCATTAAAGCAAAATTGTGGGGCTCCAATGGCACAACTGGCGATCGGACGTCCCAGACGCTCTTCTGGCAATGAATGGCGAGCTCATGTGGATCTTCTTTTAACTCCATCGGGGCTGGATCGAGCCTCAGAGATATCAGGTTAATCGACTCGCAGGGACCTCAAAGCCGCCCTGACCCTTCCCGAGTCGTTAATCGGCACT
>JADLZK010004591.1:0-109106 GCA_015847255.1 Hyparrhenia diplandra | reverse complement strand
ACATCTCACTAGTCTAGTTTAGAATTATAGAATCTTAGGAGATATAGGTTAGAAGAATATAGATAAATTTGTGTTAGGATCCATGGCTAATAAAAAATAGTTATCACTACTATAACTTTATTCATTTTGCAACAGAATACCCTCTATGTAATCTCGACATAATTGGACAAACTTCCAATACTAGTGATACTCCTCTCGTCCCAATGAAAGTGTTGTTTTAGATTTTCGAGACTTTATGTTTGACCGCTCGTCTTATTCAAAAAATTTTAAGTGAGTAATAAAATAAAAAAATCATCATCAAAGTATCTTTAATAATAAAATTAGTCATAACAAAATAAATAATATTTATATAAACTTTTTAAATAAAACGAACAGTCAAATAAAAAGTTTGAAAAAACTAAAAACGAACGAAGGGAGTATATGATATTGGTCCATATCTTTAATAAGTTGAAACCTTACCTTGAGTAATGTTAGACCTTGTTCTAACCCATGTATCATGACTTTGTGAATATATATTTTTTAGATTTCCACTTCCGATCTTATTAGTCGACGCACTTTTTGCTCCACATGTTCAGTTAAAACTCTAGTGCTTATAAGAAACCCAAATGCTCGTTTCTTTTGTAGATATAGAAGACATCGTCTAGATAGTGACAGAAATCGTTAATGTGTCCCATGAATTAATTTTTCTATAGTATAAATGGTACAACTAGGTGGAGCATATTTAGGAGTATTTTTGGGGTATTTTTCATAATGATAGGTTATAGGTATAGGTAATTTAAAGGCACATTTAGATGTTACTTTACATTTTTTAATAACAATTGTGGTAAGTTATTTATATGTAACTTTTAGGAGTTACTTTAGATTATTGTTCACAAATGGCATACGTGAGCAATTTAGACTAAGGATAGGGGTTAATTTTTTAGTTAATTCATATAATGGTAAAATGAGAGTAGCTTAGATGAAAGATATTAGGGTTACTTTAACCTTAGTTCTTAATTGGTTATGTTTTTTTAGAAAACCAAAACAAAATCAAATGAATTATCAGTTCGGATTACCACTTACTAGCCAAGGTATAATATTTTTCTCACAACAAATCAAGATCGGTCGACATCACCCACGTAAAACCATCTCGGATTAAAATATTTTGAATTGATAGACAAATGTTTTGTGATTCATTTATTTATATTTATATTTGTATACAAGTGGCAACGATTCATCATGCCATCAGTAATCCTATTACAGCTAATGAAGCCAAAGCCCAAAGCCCGAAGCCCATACACCAAAGTGCGGCGTGCGGCACATAGAAGTAAAGGTGCTGTGAATTGGCTTGTATTCCAATGGTAGGACGACTCGGTGGGGCGCTACCCACCGTAGTTTAAATTCCTGCTTGCACCTTTCCTAGGATTTGCCGGGCGTTATGCATTAAAGTGGTAAGCGGCGTTCCCCGACGACGAGACGCCAACGGTGACTCGGGTGAATCTCCGGATGTGTCGGTTGCTCGAGCCGGCGCACTCATAGGGTAGGGTTTGCGACGCGTGTGTTC
Source organism: Hyparrhenia diplandra (assembly GCA_015847255.1). Lineage (NCBI taxonomy): Eukaryota > Viridiplantae > Streptophyta > Magnoliopsida > Poales > Poaceae > Hyparrhenia > Hyparrhenia diplandra. The sequence continues at coordinate 107,563 of JADLZK010004591.1, read as the reverse complement.
ATAGGAAGCGAAAGTGTGTGTGCGTTGTTAGTGTCTGCGTTGTACAGGTAATTTAAAAAAAAAGTCTTGTACCGTGTAATTCTAAAAAAAAAAAAAAAAAAAAGTAAAGGTGCTACGCACGCACGAGCCACTAGTGAAACGACACCAAAATATGTGCGAGTGAGACCGTATCCAGAGCCTTATTGGCTTATTGCCATGTTTGTCCGCATAAGATCTTCTGAAAGTTGCTCGTAGATACTATCGTGTTAGCACTGGGATTCTGGGAATAGTCTGTTTATCTCTGGATCGAGCGTATCGAAATGGAGATACGAGATTTCCTTCCACTGCCGGATTAGATTGTGCACTGAACGTCTGAACTAAATTAATTACTCTGCTGGGGCTTTCAGCCTTTCACCCAGATTACTCTGCTCGAGGAACATCATCCATCGATCTCTCTCCACCCTCGAATGGGACTGATCACGCCTAGACATGAATGCACTCCATCTCCATGTCATCATTCGACATAAGGGTGTTCATAATCATGGTCGAGTTGTTTATGCTTGTTCCTTGTCCCCTCCTGCGCCTTGAGATTTCTCAAGGACCAGAATGCTGAGAGATCCATCACTAACGTGGCCAAGATCGTCCCTGTTTCAGGGGAATTCATGGACGGGTGGCTACAAAGAGGCGCAAAATTTACCAGGGGGCTAGAAGTAGAAATTTCTCTTCTGGAAACTGTCCGGGAACAGACACTGCCAATTCCTAGTTCAGACCATTGCAGCCTCCTCCATCGCTGCACAGGAACCCTAGCATATACACAAACACAACTTAAACAGTCCCATCTTAACCAACGTCCGGGTCGTACATGGTAAAAAGAGAAACAATACATAAAACGTTTTGCGACCCGATGCCTGAAATCATCACCAGATGCTCTACACTCTGTTCCTCACCCAAAAGAGAGAAAAAAGAACTCTATACAAAATCACCACCATATATATGATGAACTGAACAGCCATGCAGAATATCGTCAATGCTTGAAAAATTGAATGTGAAATGCCAAAATAGTTCCTATTCTAGCGTACCTAATAAGGATAATAAAGGCCGAAACCTAAAATCATATCTTACAAACAGGTACAAAGAGTTCAGCCTAGAAATCCAACTCGAACCAGAATAAACCTTGGTAGAAAAAAGGCATGGAATTAAGGTGGAGGTCCTCGTTTCTCTTCACAGGCTGCATCTTTTTTTTATGCCAGCCTTTTTAAGCAAGCTCAACTCACCAATTTGATGTTGGCATCTCCAGGAGGTCAACCTCTCACCTACACTTGATACGCCCATACTATCTATCTCACATCCATGACTTAAAACTTGCACCACTATACGGAAAGGCCGAAAATGATATTAACAAAGAATATTCGAGGGCGCAACTTGTCTGATTGAAGGCATCATGTACTAACTAACTGTTTGAGTTTCTCTTGTTCTCATGTACGTCATGAATTGCCCTGGTATCTCAGCAAGAAGTGACTGAAGTGTAGATATCCCACTGCCTGCAAGTAAGGATCTCCAATTATAACTTTATAAGACTGCTTGTTCCAGTAAAGATGCAGAATGTGGGATTTATATGTTAAAATAATACACGTGACTATATATGCAAAACAGTTCCTGTTGTTTTATACTGACTAAAAAGAATAATCTATTGCCTCTGAACCAAAATTGAGTCCATTTATTATGTTTGTCCTAAGTGAAATATCTTTAGGTTCGGCCATCAAAAACCTAAAAATAATATAGATCAACAACACAAGTTGATGTGACTAGATTCATCATCAAAAAATACTATTTAAAAGTTATATATCATTAGTCAAAAGTACCATATTGGAGAATAGCAAATATCAATTCAATACTTCACTTACATTTGGAATCAGAGTACTTTATATTACACGCGAATATTTATTGTTCATCTTTTCAGGGGGGAAACTCAAAAAAAAAAAAAGAGATTGAATTCTGTGCCATATACATACCGTGCATATCCTTCATTGGGGCAAACTGTATCATATCCCTTGATGCAACCCTCCCGGTTGAGCTTTCCAGTTTCTCTCCTTTATTTGGATCTAGAAACTACAGAACACAAAATTTAATATCAAACTATGTTGACACCATTTATCTTTTTTTGACAAGATTGACACCATTTATCTTATGCTTAAACATCAGAAACAAAATCCACACGATATATAAAAGTACATGTGTGCCAATTCTATGAAACTAAATAACAGCTAGAGGAAACTAGAACAGGGAGAAAATGAAACATTGAATCGTTAACTTCTGTTCCTGGAGCTCCAATAGTTGCTGGGAAGGAAATTTTTTATATCCCATGTTCTCCTACAGCGCTGCATCTATGCAGCCAATACTAATAACAAATGAATTATAAAACTGTAACAACTTATCTGGTCCTTACATTACCTCCATTTCTTTGAAATCAGCCCCTCCAACTCCAACAACAATGATGGATATAGGAAAATCTGATGCCTTTATGATCGCATCAATAGTCTCTTGAAAATCAGTCACCACGCCATCCTGGAAAATAGTTTGATGTCTAAGAAGAAAAAACATAAAGGCAATTTTTGATGATGTGTTCAGTTATACATACAGTAACTATTAACAAAATGAAGTATTTCTGTTGATTGTCAGCGAGAGATTGGCTAGCTATCGCCGTGGCGGTGCTTATCAACTGACCAAAGAGGGTAGGACCAGCCAATGATACATTACGGCGCGCACTGATATAAGCTGACATAATTCCTTGTATTCCATCAACCTGAGGAAGTGTGATAAGATGAGCTTATGAGTAAATAGCTCCAACGAGTAAGAATCCTCCAGAACATGAAATCTGCTTTAATTTGTGTTCAAGAAATGTCTTTTACTTTTACGAAATAAATATAGCAGCCAATCTATTGTCGAACTCAGCTTTTCGAAGCAACATTTGAAATTATTCTGAAGACAAAAAGCATTTGAATTTAGAAAAAAAAAATAATACCTCAGGTTGATAAGTGCTGCCATTCAAGTTGAAACAATGAGAACAAGGACCGCCAATAGGTCTTGCTCCAAAGCCCCAAGCAGGAAACGCCGCTGGGTCAAAATATTGTAGAACATCACCAACTTCCAGTATTGCCTTCCACAAAACAGCAACAGGAGAATTCAAAATCGGTATATGCTCAGAATCTCAGAAGGCATCACTCATCAGAACACAAGAATAAATGGGTAATCAATCAGCAGCTCACCTTCTGATATACATTTGGCCGACCTGAGGGGTCAATATAATGCAAAGAATCTGAAGCCGTGGATTTCCATTTGAAGCTAGAAAGGATAAACATCGACAATAACATCTTAAGCATGAGTCCATGAATCATGATTAGAAATAGTATGACAAAAGGACAATTTGAACTACCATGTCTGTTTGCATACCTGTGAAATCTACGCCTACCATAAAATTCAACTGGCACCCAACAGAAATATAATCTAGGAAAGTATGCCTGTTGCTCTCAACATATTTCTCTACATATAGCTGACTCTTCAATACCTGCATATCAGAATGAAAAACGATAAACACAATGCAACAGTTGAAAACATCCCACAGTAAAAAAATTTACCTCCTTACTGTGACATTCATGCGCATTGCTGGCAGGAACAAAAGAAATTTTCACCATTCTTCTTATGGTACATATTTTCCAATTCTGCAACTGACTTGACTATCTTGCTGTCGAATTACAAAGGGTATCTAATCAGAAAACAAATTGGAATTGAAGTATTAATGGCCCAGGCTCTAAGTCACCATGGAACATACTTATGAACAGACTAAAGTGGGAAAGCAAACAGAAAACAGATATATCAAGTGCAGGCAGTGAAATGAGTTAAACAGAGGACAATTACCCGACTAGGTCATGTTTGCCATTGCTACTGAAGTTAAAGCACTCTATAATTAGAGGGTTCTCCTGCAACACAATATAACCATATGACTAGATTAAAAAATATTTCATCAGTGGCCAAGTCATCCAATTTGGATATGACACGCATAGTTGGCATAAACAATCAAAGGCATGGTGTTTCCTAGGAGTGTCAGGGTTAAATATAGTCAGATAATAGACGATTTTAATAGCAAACATCAACAAAAGTACAAATGTAAAAAGGAAAAAGATAGTCTCATGCCTTACTTCCAATCTGTTGCAGATTCAGAATCACTGGCCTCCACCTAGGATTGAGATCATTCTTTCTTACTTCTGTCTTGCAAATTGAACAGGCATTCCACTATCTGATATTCCAGATATTAGCAAGAAAGTATCCTGTCACAAAGCATGTTTAGAAATCAGAATGGTATGCAATACAAGCAAACAAGAAGGTAGGCTGTCAGAATGGTGAAATATGACACGAGAAAAAGAAGGCATAGCCAAACAGCAATTGCAAATAAGTACCAAGGAAAAAGGAACAGAAGACCTGAGTATTAAAAACATAAGACCGTAAGCTTACACTCTTTGTTAGAAGATCCTTGATTTCAAGATCTGAACAGCGGAATATCATCTCCATTATTGCTTTTGAACCTGAACTTTCCTCAGCCTGAACAGTTAGCTCACCAAATTTATTAGGATTTGGCAAGTTATGTTCAGAGACACCAAGCTTCAGAGTTAGCAGTCTGTCCCGTTTGGTGATAACCTGCAAAAACAGTCTTTCTCTTCAACAAAGTAAAAATAATATTAATCTAAAATTAGAATGGTCTTGAAACATTTTAACATTAAGAAATTCTGAAATATGATGCTCACATCTAAGTTGTGTATGCATGTTATCTTAGGCCACTTGAGCACAAGCTACCAATCATGTTAAAGTTGTAAATGCAAGTAAATTGCATTAAGGGTCATGAGGCTTGTGAATTGTCATATAGGTTCAATTGGGCACATGCACTCCAAACTTGCACATCTAGGCCACTAAAACAAATTGAGTCAGCTAACGTCATTAGGCCCAATAGGCAGAGGTCTCTGATTGGTGAGATAGCACATTGGCACAAACATTGTACTTTGCAGAGAGGGGTCTTTGAATTTTGCACTGAATCCCCTTAAAAATCTCTACAACATAAAAAAAAAAAAAAGTAAGAAGACTTTCTAATGATGCGACAATCTTTGGTTTGTCCGCCTGCCCTCCCCTCATGCGACCCCCCCCCCCCGCTCCAAATTTAGAAGGGGACGTGATCACCGCATGCAAAATATGGAAGGCCCCTCCCCGCTCCAAATTTAGATCCGCATGCACCCATCTGGCAACCTCAATTGGAACGTGAGACATGATGTTTTCAAAAGGAAGGACAAGCCATGTCAAAATGATTGAGGAAGGACATGCAACGTCAAATAAAATTAATCTCCGACCGTGAAAAAAAAAAGGGAAGGAGGGACATGCAACAATCAATACCACCGTGAAAAAATAAGGAACGGAAGAACTATGGTTCTGCCGTGATTGAGGAAGAAAAAAATAAAAAATTAATCTCCCACGACCTCACAGGTTGGTTATTGCGATAAAAAAAATAGAAGGAAACGGTGACTTCTACTCCTCCACCCATCCGTAAATAAAAAGAAAAATATAGGAGGAAAAGAAAAATCCCTCTCGATGGAAGAAGAAAATCTCGGAGGAAAAACAGCGCATGTTCACCTCTACATCGCTTCCCCTCAATCCGTCTCCCTCACAATCTCTACAAAAATCCTGACACCCTCTCCCCCATGGGTATCAAACACTTTGGCCTCCTGCGCACAGCAACCCGCGGCGCCAGCATCGGCATCTCCCACGCCCTTGCCTCGACAACGTCGGACGCCGCCATGCCGCCCGGTGGCCGTGCTTTCGCTGGCGTTGTCCTCACGCGTCGCGCGGACACTGACCTGGACTGCGGCGCCTCGAACAACTCCGTGCCGTGGGTGACGCATCACCACACACACGCAAAACTACAGCTGCGCCACCGAGCACGTGCGGTTGCCATCGCCGACCTGCTCGACCGCGACCACCGAAGCCAGCCCGCGCCTGCGCCGCCGCCGCTAGCGGTCAAGGCACAGTCGGCCTCCAGTCCTGCTCGGCGTGTTGAGGGGCAGCGGTTAAGGCAACGGCGTGGCAAATGGAGGCTCGTCGCCTCTGCTGTCTAGAGGTGGAAGAGCCCGCGGCATTCCTAGCGGACCGCGGGGAACATCGCTACTGTTGGTCGGTTGCGGATCGAGGGCGGTTGTCGTTCGTGTCGGACGCGAGGAAGGGCGTGGGCACGTCGCCGCTACTGTCCATACGCGTGGAAGGAGGTCAGCAGTGCCGCCCCGGTGCTATCTACATCGCTCGTCCAGCTGCTCGAGGAACTGCCTACAAGGTTTGTTTAGTTCTTATCTGTTCTTTATAGTTCTTCCAATCTCCTTGTTAAACCATTAAATTATCTTTTGTTACTCTGAGCGGTAACATTTTTAGTATAAAACATTTGATTTGTATGAATGACCTTGTTAGTTAATCCATCCCCGATCCTTGACACCACAATGTTGAACAACCCCATATCCAATGTTTAAAGGCACATACATGTTGAACCTGTGTGGCTGCTGCTTTTCGGCTTTTACTGAAACACTGCTCAACATTTCTCTGAATTGGTCAATCATCACGGGCATTCTAACAAACTAGATTAGTACCTTGTGCTTTTTTTCCTACTCTAAACTGTGTCACATATGTGAAACTAAACTTGTAGATTGCTGCAGAGATTAGGGAAAGGAGTACAATTGTAAGTATGTATAATGCATAATATATGTGAAACCTTGTTGCCTTGATCATTGTTTGTAGACTGGAAAAAAGTGGAGGATAATATTTGTGTTGCTTTCACAAAACTGGCTTAGATTAAATATCACTTTAATATCATTGTTTAATTTCATAGTATTGTTATCTTTTATCATGCGATCCATGTGTTTTTTATATAAAATTTAGTTATCCCGTAGCAACGCACGGGCACTTAACTAGTTATATATATAATGCTCAGCTTTGTTCCCTCCCTGTACGAAGTCTGAAGCTAACCACCAGGGCCGTCTCTAGGGAGAGGGCAGGAGGTGCGACCACAGAGGCCCAAGACGCTAGGGGTCCCATGAGTATATATAGCTATTATAATAAAATATTGAAGGCTTACATATTTAGCACGGCACTCCAAGAGAGCTTTGAAGGTCAGTGTCGTTTCCTATTTTATCGATACTATTCTTGAAGATTTTCATCAAAAAGTACCCGACAGATAGTTTTTACAAAGCACTAAAGTATTATTGCTTTATTTAGAGAATAATAGTTTTTACAAAGCACTAAAGTATTATTGCTTTATTTAGAGAATAATACTCCCTTCGTTCCAAAATGTATGTACCAAAAAAGTCAAAGCTACTTATAATTTGGAATGGATGGAGTAATAGTTATTTTGTTCTTTTAGTTATTTATAGTTATACTATCGCTATCTTTTATATGAACCAAACATACGCCGCAAATTATTTTTTTTTTGCTATATAGTTAAATCCTCATATTAAAAGTTTAGTTTAATAGACCCTAACGATTGTGCTTGCCCAAGGGCCTCTAAAACTATAGAGCCGGCCCTGCTAACCACACAACCTTCATGGTATAATTACCTCTAGATGGTCGTGAATCAGAAGTTGAGAAACACATCTATCAACCATGTAGTGCAACAGAGAAGCTGCTGCCAAGAGCAACATATTCTTGTGCTATCGTCCAATAGCAGCATAACTTTATTGTCTTTATCTTGTAAAAAGGACTACGGGAGAAACAGCATGATGCAGCACCCAAAAAGATCGAAAACAAACAGTCTTGGTTAAGCTACTACCTAATTCATCATAACCACTGTTATCACAAAGTTTGGCTTCACAAGTTCAACTTCAGAGCTTACCTGCTATTTATTGATAACTAAAAACCAGCACATGACTCCGCACCAACCAAGTTGCACAGCAGGCAAACATGACAAATATTAGAATGCACGTGCATTATGCACCGTCCACAGTGCCTTCTACTCTCTTTACATTGTTCTTTCCCCTTTCCTTTTTGTTAAACAATTTGAAATTCTGTTAATATTAGGACAGAAAAATTGTTCTCACTAGAAAATGAAGTATTTTAAAGTCTTCACCAAAGTCAATATAACCAGAAAAAAAACATAAGAAGTCCATTAGCCAATACCTCTGACAAAAGACAGGTAGCCTCTCAAGAAACTCTTGCTCCTCCAGCTTAAGCATCTGCATTGCAGAGCAGATCAGAATATGAATTGCAAAGCAGCTGCAAAAATCAACACGAATGTATGCTTAATTGATCTAATCATGCTTCAGATAGGCAGGAACTCCCAGTTCTCAAGCGTCAAGACCAAGCATATGCATTTGATTCTTTTCTGTCTGGGAATTCTACATACAGTCACTTTCAATTATCTGGAGGTGTTCCAGAAATCTGTAGGTGTATATTATTCTATATATATTTGAAACAACTAAATACTTTTTAAGCACGAAACAAACCAAATCTAAATGTGCCATAAGGTCAAAAGTATCAGTGAAAAAAAAAAAATGAATCTGATTCTACATAATTCCATTTTGAACCCAAGTAAAAAGGCAAATAGATCACAAGGTCCTGAAGATTGAAAACATGCCAGCCTTTTTCAGCTTGGAACATGCCAATTAATAGTATCAAGCGTGCTTGACCATTAGCAATTAGCAGCCTCAGTGGCCGAAGCTAACACTTCATCCCAAAATATATGGATTGACTTAAGAGTCTTTAAGATCACAATTTGACTAATTTCTCTTCATATTATTCATGGAAACAAAGTTTGATGATTAGAAAGTATTCTAAATACAAATCCAATGCAGGCCCATCCCTGTAGGTGTGTGAGGCATGTGTGACATACAGGTGTGCAGCCACCCACCACCAATCTTCTTTGGTATGACCCAATAGCACATCAGCCTTACCCTCTACTCCTTGAACCCAATTTCTAGCACTGCAACATGCAAGCCCAACTGTGTATATGATAGGACTAGTGAACCACAGAATAAGTACAAGCTTGTTTATTGTTTAATATATGATGTGTATCCCTAAATTTTGTTCTTTTCATCTTTGTATACATGTGCATCAATTGGTCAAGACGCCTAGTGTTCCAAGATCCAAGCCATGTCTTTTACAAATCGGTCTAGAAATTATGAATCAGGTTATCAAAAGCTTTTCTAAATTGAAGTTATTGAAGTCATACTTGCATTCTAAAATGAATCAACAAAGGATAATGATTTGCACAATAGAGCTTGAGAGTGACATATTGAATAAGATTAATTATGAGTATATGATTGAAAAGAATGTTGTTCAAGTAAAGATTATGCAACCAAGGGTTGAATAGGTACAATTCTTGATATACCATTGCAATGTAATAGATTATCATCCATATATTATTTTGTCGTTCTCTTTTGCTAGCCTGCTAGGCCCCATTTTAGAGTTAAGCACTGGGCCCCAATTTATGCCAAGACGGCCCTGATCGAATTAACCATTTTATACCACAAACTTTTCATAATGTTACTAATTGTGGGTCAAATATCACTTAGTTAGAATGTAAAAATGTGTGCATGCCAGGTATTTTGGGATAGGCGGAGCACAACAGAAGTAATACAGAATTGCAACAGTAGTCACCTTTTCACTGACATCATGGAACTGCTGGTGGATGTCAAAGACCTGAAACCTGCAAATAAAATTATTTGTTAAAGCAATAAGATAATTAAGAGGCAACACCCACTCTTGACGATTGTATAAGATACAACATTGGAGAAAAGTTTAAAAGTACGCATTGACAGAAACTTACACCAATGGCTGAAGAACCTCAAACTGGTACTGTGCACTGATTTTGGTTGTCCAAAATGGGTTCAATGAATTTAAAACTACTTCACTACGCCCAATTTCCTCAAGTGCCCCATCTCTCCTTTTGGAATACACAACCACCATGGGATTACTCTGAGGGAAAAGAGAAAGCAATTAACAAAGGGCGGCAACATATGAACTTGACAAATGCTCAGAGGTAACATGGATGCAGAGAGAAAGGGTAGCTGCAGCTATTTTCCTTGAAGCAGTGAGCAAGGAAAGATGCTAGAAAGGAAACAAAATCTATCAACTCAAAGTGCCAGTTCTATGACCTATTTTGAAATTCACTTTCAATAAAGGACTTGGAAACAACGATGAAATTGGAGCTTGAGAAGGGGTGGGTACATGTGAGGAGGAAGCTATAGAAGGTGGGAGAAGAAAAAAGGGAAGACTTTGGTAGTAACTAGTTGTGTGTATTGTAGGACAAGTGAGGAAGTGGGTGTATAGGACATGGCACCCGCCTGTTACTGCAAAGCTTAGTGGTGAGAAGAAAGAGAGGGAAGGAACAAGAGAAAAAATGAAGTGTATAACTTCTCTCTAGAGTGTGTTTGGAGTCTGCGGGTTTGTAAGTGCTAACCCCTTTTTTTCTTAATATATGATACACAACTCTCCTGCATGTTTGAGGAAACAAGGAAGGGTAAAAGGTAGAGCTGACAGCTGATTCAGTGTATACTGCTGTCAGAATATGACTAGGCAGCCACATAGGACAAAACCAGGTGATTCATGCACAGAATTAATGTGCACTGGCTTTAAGATTTGTGGAATGCAAATTAAATGAGGTGATAGTAAGTGTCCAAGGAGAACTAAAAGTGGATTTCTTATCGTTTTTATTGTCTTTCCTTAACATCAGGGATATAAGAATATGCCACAAAATTTGGTGATAAAGGTAAAATGGTAAATGGTAAAGTATCATCTGAAACACGAGCTATTCTCAAGTTTCTATTACAAGTTTTCTGGGACATAATCAAATGCTAACCAAACAGAATTAAATTGTGCATGGAGTCCTTAAAAATAAATGACTTCACCATAAGAATGTTCTTTCCAGTACCAACCTATATTTATGTAGCATATTAAGGTGTGTTTGGATGATTCGGGGATTCTAAAAATCTAGATTATCTAGTATGAAAGTGATTCTGAGATTTTTTAAAATTTGTGTGCTAAGATTTTGAGAATTTGCCTTATTATCTCCCCCCATTTGGATGGCGTACAGATTTTTTTTATCAGAATCCCAATAACCTATTGGAGTGGGGCTTACAGTAGCGGATTAACACTGTGCACTATGGGTATGAGATAAGGAAGTCTATTGTATCTGTTATAATTAGCCTGCTACTTCCCTTTTACGCTTTGCATTCTTAGAAATTAATGATAACTGCTCAATTAAACACTTTAGGCTTTTAAACAAAAAAGAAGATTCAACATGCACTAACAAATCCATTCAATAGTGACATAACAGAGCAGTATATATAGATTCCAGTGAAGATACTGAAGCAGAACTTAACACAATAAGCAGTCCTTTTGCTTGTCTTTTGAAAGAGGTGCAAGGAAATTTACAATAGAAAGTCACAAATGCAAGAGGTGCAACAAGGAGCATACCTTGGGAAAATATTCTTGATCGCCCAAATTTGATGCTGAGAGAGATAACTGCAACATATTATACTGGCAGAATCAAACTACTACACAACTAAACAAGCCCGATCAATTCAGTAACTAAAATTCTACTACTACAAATGACAGATAATGCAATAGAATCAAAGTAACACGACATAAAATCGCATATATGACCATAGTCTTCACATGGAGGAAAATTGGGAGTACCAAACCCTTAGGAATCAGTACGACAACACCAAAACAGCAATATGAAATCCCCAGGTACCAAATCAAATAATTCCATCTAATTGTACCTCAGAACATAGCATTAATGAAGAAGTTGCTACGGTCATACTGCTTAATTACAGGTTAAAGCATGCTACTCACAAAATCAGCGTAAAGCCAAAGACGAGATACCCAAAGCAGGTTGTAAACAAATCAATAGAGATACCATAAAACACATGACCCAACCATCATAACCATCTTCAATCATAGCTCAATGGCAACACAAAAGGAAAAAGCCACTGACCACAATCAGCAGAATTGTTGGAAAAGCACCAGACCAGTGGCCAGCATAGTCAGATCATCGTAGTGCCCAATCATCACAGCATATATGTCCTCCATCCCATAATAAGTGCACTTCTAGTTCTAGCATTTAAACTTTGCTCCACAATAAATGGATAGCACTAGAAGGATTGGCTACTTTCTCTATTTCAAATGTGCAACTAACTATTGTATGTTGTGACAGCTTTTGACAGGGGTATAAATGTCATTTCGTAACAACACTAATCTTCAAAGAATCTTAGAAGCACATTTATAGCAGGAAGGAGGGAGAAACGTAGTACCATGAGTACATGACAGTATCCTACCCCAGCCTAAGCCCACGGGTCATTTTCCCCGCGCTGCCACTTTTAGATCGCGTGAACCAAATGGTAACACATCGAATCTTCACAGAATGGGTAATCCGCAGCCCCAAAGGCGTGACGGGGGGACCAGATAGCTAGTAGTATAAACCGAAGATACTAAGAATTCTCATCGCTCCAATCACAAACCAACTAGTCCCTCCGCGAACGCCACAAGACCACAGCACCGATCCGCAAACAAGCAAAGGGACAACACGCGGCGGGACCGAGCCGAGCGCAATGCCGGTGCCCGAGCTGCTGGCTGCTGGCGCCCGCGCCGCGTACCACTGACCCATCGATGGAGATAGGTAGAGCCTCGAGGATGCTGGGGACGCTCCGTACCTCGATCTGCGTGGACGCGCCGGCGCCACGGGAGCGGAGGAAGCGGTCGGCCGCGGCGGAGGCTGCGGAGGCGGCTTTGGCGGCGGCGGCGGAGGCGCCGACGTGGTGAGCGCCGGCGTGGTTCACCTCGTCGGAGCAGCAGTTCCCCATAGCCGGAGGGACCGTCCGCCGCTCGCCGGCGAGATCTCAGATATCGGGGCGCGTGGGGACGGGAGTTGCCGCAAGTAGCCAGAGCCAGCAAAGAGGAGAGCAGCAAGTGGAGCCGTAGAGACGACAACGGAGACTTTGGACCCAACCCACGCAGGAGCACAGTGCGCGCAGAAAGCCTGAGACAGGGTGGGCCCGGCACGGGGAAACGTAGCGGAAATTACGGCTTTGTCCCTGGAAGGCTGGAGTGAGGTTTGACCAAGATCGGGCTGCCGTTATTGGCTACAGCTATACTAGCTGTTTGAATGAGAAGTAGAAGTGGCTCTTAGCTAAGTTTTATATGTGCAAGTTAGCTCTTAGATAATCGTTATAAATTTTATAGTTGTACAACTTTTTAAATTGTGTAGATAGCTAAATGCCTTAACCGACTATTTAAAAACTCTGGGCTTGACTTTTGGCTCGTGCATCACAGACGGGCGGAGGGCCATAGTGGGCTTGGCCCTATAAGGTAAACCAATTCTTGAAAGTCTAAAACTTACTGCTTTAGTTGCTAATATCAATATGTCTTCTTCTTGTATTTTATATCTTATTATTCGCCCCCTCTCAGTTCATGGCAAAGCTCGGTCGCTTGTTCAACGTAAGAGTAAAATTAGTCTGTTGTCTAACCCTGCACGATCATGCCACCACTGCTTTCATTTCAATGTAATTGTACATCTCATCATATTTGTGGTTTATGAACAATAGTATTTTATTTATATATATTTAGTTATGTTTGAAGCTAATAGACACCATATTAAATAAAATAGGAAAATTTTAAGATTTTGAGGGATTGAAGTTGGTGAGTGCAAGGAAGAGGAGCGCATGCCACTGCGGCGTCACATGGAAGGGGACGAGACTGGTGTGTCGCTAGACAGGGTCGGGCTGTGGCTAGGAGGGTCCAAAATATCAAAACATCTCATTTTCATACCTAACCACATGACTCTTCCATTATTCCCCTTGAGTTATGTTCACTATGGAGCTTTGCCACACAAGGGGTGGGGTCTCCTTGTGCCGCCACACTAATATAACTTTGTTCCACATGAAGAACATAGGGTTATCACCTCAAAGCTCACTACACGCCTTCATTTGAAGCTCACAACAACTCTAGATTGCCAAATTACATGGGCAACACAACCCAATCATCCAAAAGCTCTCAAGTTCTGAGGCCTAAACCTCATAAGGGTGGAAACCTACGATGAGATTTAGAACACTTGAGAGCATAAATGAATTGTAGAAACACTTGCTTTAACTCATAATAGTTTTTGGACACTCCAACACACTCCAATGGAGAAAAATGAGTGAAGCAACTTTATATATAGCCAATCGTCCTTTATCTAGTGATTGACAAAAGTTCGCTAGAAAAATATAAACATTGGAGGATTCATCGCTTTCAAAATAATCCTTGTCGAATCATAGTCATTGAACTGGCCACAAATTTTCAAACGTTGGATGGTCCTTTTTTTTTTTTCTTCAATCGTACCATCTAGTGCATGCAATATTTCTTGTCAACCTTCTATGATATGCACCAAAATATCTATTGTTGTGTACATGCATGCTTTCACAGGATCATCTAGCGCACATACCATTGCACAATATGTAGGCTTCTTCTTTCACCTCGGCGAGTGCTTTGACACATATTTCGTGTGGAATATTCCCTTGGATGCTTCCACACTTCATTCTTCAATCGTCAAACGCTTCATTTTTCTTTTGGACGAACTGTCCATCATATGTATTTGAACAATCCCTTTGCACTGAGTCTTACCAGACCTCAGACACAACCACAAGTATATGGGTGTTTTTTTATTAGTTGTTGGATCATTCAGTGAGTGCATCTTTTGCGTACAAAGTCCTTTTTACTTCATTTCATTGTTGACCGGTCTTTGGTGTCATTTCTATTCCTACAACCTTAACATGTGTAGTTGTTGGACAAGGGATAGGTCATGGAGGTGTCTGTTTCATTGCCGATCTTTGGTTTTATTCCTATTATTGGATCCTTAACATGTCTAGTTGTTGAACAATGGATAGTCATGGAGATGTCTGTTGCCTTGATGATCAAGTGAGCAAAGTACTTTGGTGGTAGATGATGACGTGGACTTCGACCGTAGATGATGACACGCTGGTGGCTTCTTGTGGGCGATGCAGTAGGTGAAGTTGTCCACGATTATGTGTAGGACAACCCGTTTTGTGGGTGGACGGTTGTAAATTGTGGGCAATTCAATTGATGAAGATGTCCATGACAAGAGACTAGACGTCTATTTGTCTGGTGTATTTTGTTGATGAAAGAAGTCATCACAAAAAGTATGAAAACAAGTTAGCTAAATGCAACTGAATGCTTGTTTGCTTGCTTCCTTGTTGTACGTTGGACATATCGCACATTGTTTGTTTCCTTCTTGTTGTGAGGATGAATATGGAAGGAGGTTTCCTAGCCTTTGGTCTGGTGTAATCTAGGTCGTCCGCTTGTTTCCTTATTGCGAAGAGAATAAAGATGGAAGAGACTTGGTGCTTCTTGGACCAAAGGTGTACATAGTTGTTTGAAAGAATATCCACTCACATAAGTTGCAACATGCAACAGATATCATCGGTGGGTGCAATTTTTTGTTGAAAGAATGCAGGAAGTGGAAGTGAGCAGTAAAGTAAATGGTAGGGGCATATAAGTTATCAATAGCTTGTTGTATAGTCATGACTTGGATGACATAGTTTTGATTTCATTCATGCCAATACTGGTAGCCGGTGGCGAAGCGCTTTCAGTTACGCCTTGAGAACGCTACTGGGCCACATGAGACATAGCCTATCTAGCAATATTTCTTCAACATTACATTAACAAACTCTAATGTTTGTCATCTTCTACCGCATGCCAATAGCAACAACCGTACACAACAATTAAGGCATATGGAACTACATGGATCAAGGGGTGTGGGAGTCTATACTAAGGGGTTGTTTGGTTTAGGGACCTTTTAGTCCTTGGGACTAAAAAAGGTCCTTTTAGTCACTACCAAACCAAACAGGGAGAGACTTTTTCTCTATTAGTCCTTAAAAAACTCTTTTGAAGGGACTGAAAAAAAGTTTAGTCCCTAGGAATCAAACAGCACCTAAGTCTCTACCACTCCTTGTAGCGGCTATATTGGTGTTGTGGTGCAATGTTTGGCGATTTTTATCCATAAAGCTATGCTTAAATGTTCAAGATCATGATAAAATTGCCTAGTTTGGAAACATGGGTCATGATTTATTCAACCAAAACCATTGCTTCATCAATCTCAAAAAAAAAAAAAAACCATTGCTTCATCAAAACTCCTTTTGTAAGTAAATAAAGCAAAGAAAAAGAAAAGGAAATATTTATCAGGCAAGGTCACGTACACTACAATTCAGCCCAAATATCTCATATCGCAACAAGAGAAAACTGTCCGACGACCAATTAATTATCAAACCATCGTTTATATATATATAATAAAAATAAAAATAAACCATCAAAAATTCGAAAACCACATCACCGCCTCTACCCCGGAACCGTCTCCCCCCCCCAACATTTCATAAATAGCCTCCCATCCTTCCAGATCTAACAACGACACCCTCGGCGCTTTTCTCCTCCGCCCCCGTCGTCTTCTCTCAGAATTCACGAAACAATCCCCGCCGATCCCCTGCTTTTCCCGCCAGGATGGCCTCCGGTCCAGGAAGGGCCCAAGGAGGCGCCATCCAAATCCAAGAACCGGGCCATAGGCACCGCGATGAGTCCAACGACGACGCCGCCGCCGCCGCCGCAGATGCAGAGCCGCCTCCATCCGCTCCGCCCTCCGACGGTACCCAAGAATGGCCCCATGGTCCATCCGGTGCCGAGGGCGGGAGTCCCTCTGCGGCCGCGGCCGCCGCCGCACGGAAGGGGAAGGGGGTCTTGGCTCCATCCCCGGTACATTCCCCGACGCTCTCCGAGGGAGACGAGCTCTCCGGCATCGTCCGACATCGTCTTCGAAGGGGGAGCCGGAGAGTCGAGCTCCGCCGACATGCTAGCGGACGGCGACAGGAAGTTGAAGGTGACGTGGAAGAAGCTGCTGGTGGAGGCGACGAAGGAGGTGCCGAAGGTGACGAGGCCTCTGGATGTGAAGTCGGCGTTCGATGGCTTGTCGATGGAGCAGCAATGGGCCCTGGCGGAGGAAATGGAACTGCGACAGTACTGGCGGGTGAGGTTTCTTGGATCTTTGGAGCGCGTTCTTGAGTCGAAACTGCGTTCTTGTGATTTGGGAACTGAAATCCTATCGCTCTTGTGGGTTCTTGGGGGCGGTTTAGGGTACTGGAAGCAAGAAACTGTGCGGCGTCCTATTGCACGTACAGAATCTGTGGTGAAATTTCGCCTTTCTGTTTTCGCTAGGACTCACAACGATCTTGCAGCAGTTTATGTGCTTGCATTTTATCTTGATTGTGATGGCGTGTTTACAATTTATTGTTGAATTTGCATAAATATTTGGGATCATGTTTTGATGAGTGATTTCTTTCTTAATTTTGTGCGTTGGTGATTGCTGATCCCTTGTTTGAATATTTGGCTTTGATGTTAATTCTGTGTAGGCGCAGATGGGGAAATCTCTCTGGAGCAAATTCAAAGATGGCATGCTAAACTTGGTATGTCCTGAACCTTTGTTTCTTACTTGTGATTGGTGGCTAGTGTGGGTATCTTGTGCCAACTTTTGTGTTTGACATGTGGTATTGGGATCTCTGCTTTTTTTCTTCTATCTAAAATAAAAGAATTTTGTTCATATGAGATCTTGAGATGACTAATTGTAAGCATGGCATCAAATCTTGTTAAAAATGGTGTAGCATGGGCATCCACGGCTAGAAATAAAAGTATTGGAAAATGTTGCAGAAACTCAGTTATTGACAAATGTTACGCAAACTCAGTTTTTGTTTGGCCTTGATTAGATGGTTCCAGACCACTTATAAGTCCAATCGTGATATGATATATGGCATTCTGTGAAAAGTAATGT
The DNA here is from genome assembly GCA_015847255.1 of Hyparrhenia diplandra. Classification (NCBI taxonomy): domain Eukaryota; kingdom Viridiplantae; phylum Streptophyta; class Magnoliopsida; order Poales; family Poaceae; genus Hyparrhenia; species Hyparrhenia diplandra. The sequence goes on along the minus strand of JADLZK010004591.1, from coordinate 89,697 downwards.
TGTCTTCGTCACGTGTTGAAATTTTTTAAAATGTGAGGGACAGTTTTTTTTTTGAGGAGTGAGGGACAGTCGTTTCCATTTATTTTATTATTTGGTTTTCACTGTGATGGCTTATTGTTCACTGTACTATAAAGTAATGATATAATGAAGGCTTTAGTGTTGGTAAGAAATCCTGAAGCCAAATGTGCAGGGGTTTAGAATTGATGGATGGCCTAATACGAGATGTTACTATATTATTGGCAGCAAAGACAGTACATAGGTCCTTTGATATTTCACATGGCAGCGGAATTAATGTTTTTAACAAGTTCTGTTATCTTTTCCATTGTTTTTTTTTTTATATTTGACCTTGGTGTTCATTCACCGGTGCTAATTCTTGCAAAAAATGTGAATTGTAACCCATTTCCTATGGAACAGTTTTTGAAGAGGATAGGAAGGCAAATGCACATTTCCAATCAAGTAATCATACCCCATGTGGATCATCAGGTTTGACTCCATGTAACTTTTCAGTCAGATTCTGATGGGACCTTATATCTAATTTCTTACTTCACTGAATAACAACCATTCAATATCAGCTGAGAAACAAGTGTTATAGTTATTTTCTTAAAATTTGGAAACCTTAAAAGCATAACTAACATACCAATCCATTTTTAGTTCTGCTGCTCTCTGGTTTAGATGATTATGGTTTGAATTCTTTTGTGCAGACAATCCCTACGACCAGAATCATTGAGCATTACAACCGCACCGAAGTGGCTGCTGGACGAGGAGTAATATTTCATTCAAATGAACTGAACCTTCGTCGTGCCTATTCTGAATTTAGGCCAGTGCTTGGAGATGGAGAGTGTTTCTACAGGAGCTTCATATTTTCCTACCTCGTAAGCATCCTCCCTTTTCCTTAGAAAAAGCTTCATGTTTAGTGGGTTAACACCCTAGTTTGTGCAACTGTGAAACAGGAGCAAGTTCTTGATAGGCAGGATACACATGAGGAACACCGTCTTCTTGCTGCTGTTGAACGAGTGGCTAGGCATCATGCATGCCTTGGGTGGACCTCTGAATTTTCCCAGAGATACAAAGTAAGCTCACACCTTATCCACATCTGGCATTTCTGAGATAAACTTTTGTTTGAAGGATGATTTTCTTCAAGTTCAATCAAGTTGCAATCTGGATCTGGCATCTCACTGTCCTTTTTCTTTTATCATTTGCAGGATATGCACATTGTTTCACATTAGTGGCATATTGGCATGCCATCACAATTTTACCTCTTGATATGGATTTAAATTTGAATTTGTTGAAAATATAACAGATAAATACGTGTTGAAATAAAATCACTTTCATACAACAGCACTGATGAGTAATATTTACAGTTATAGTAATAAAAAAAACTCATGCTTCTACTTCCCCGAGATAATGTACCCAAGCTGCTTTGTGTGGTCATCTGATTCAATCACAAATGTTTTCTTTCGCGCTTCTCTATTAAAACATTTTTTTTCTTAAGTACTTGTAATCGGTGTTCTCTGACTGAGGTTCGCAGACAAGTGTTATGATGATCATACTTGTTCATACCTTTGTTATAAATGGTCAGTATTATGTAAGCATTATTGCAGTATATAGTAATAATATGATTCTTTCAGGCATTTAAGACACTGATAAAGAAAGTAATGAGATGGAAGAGACACAACATACTGAAGAATGTACCAACAACCGACAGGTTTCTGATATATTTGATTTTCTGCGATTCACCATCGAACTGTTGCTGGCAATGCATTTTTCAGTATTTTATTGAACATGTGTCATTTTTCAGCTACCGCAAACAGAAACTTCTCAAGTTCTTCAGTGGTTATGGCAGAACAGTTGACAGTGAGTGAAACACCCCTCTTGAACCTGGCATTCCTTCCTTCTATCCTCCACTTCGTCCTAATACATTGTTCCATTGCATTTTGTTGGTCAGTTTTTGCTTTCCTCAGATTGGTAGCAGCTATCTGGATATGTTCGCACAGTGAAGAGTTTGAATCACTTATACCTGAGCTCAATGAATATGATACTCTCAGAGATGTAGGTATCTCTGTCACTTTCCCTTGGATCCTTTGCATTATTTAGTTCTGAACTGCCAATAATGCATCTTTTTTCAGAAAATCTGACACTCATTCTACCTGCACTTTTTCTCTTTAAAAACAGTGGTGCTTTCACGAAGTTATCAAATATAAGGTTTTCACAGATCATGTTCAGATGACAGCATTAGTCACCGCACTTGGGGTGCCGCTGCGAGTGGAGTACCTCTTAGAAGGAGATGGTCAAGACCTCTACACTGGCCAGGAGGATTCCCAGGACGATACTGCAAGAAGTACATGTTGGCCTAATCATCGTCATCAACTACCCCATGCTCATGTAGTCCCCCATGTGACCGTGCTCTACACAAACATTCACTTTGACATCATCTACCCCCACCGTCGCGATGGTCCTGTTCCTTCCATTGATGAGAGCTGTAGTCAGCAGACTGTGCAGATAAAGCGGCGAACTGCTGAGAGTTCAGATCAACAAATTGCCCAGAGAGATAGCTGCAGTGGTCAGAGTTCAAGTCAACCTCGTATTACCCATGTGGAGATCCCCACTGGTGAGAATCCAGATCAACGTGCAATGCTGAATCCAGATCAACGTGCAATGCTGAAGTTAATTACTGGTGCCGATGAGTATGACGAGCATAAGAGCATTGCTGAGTGAAGCAATGGGTAGAAAATTAGGCATACACTGATGAGATAGATAATATTCTGGACCTTTTTCTTACGTTGGTACAAACTGCTGGTGCAAATTAGATGATCAATCGACCAGTTAATCTGATATGTTGATTCATTTGCGAATTGTTATCATATCTCTGAAACAGCCTCATAATATTTTGGTGTATATAGAAGGAAAGTCATTCTTGTGCACTCTTTTACGGTTATTCTTTCTGACGAGTTTGCATTTTCTATCTCATTTGTAACTCTTTTTTCTATATTCTCTAGCTATCAGGCTATGATGTCATCTGCCTGAACTTGTATGGCAACCTCAGAGCCTCAGATGTTGTTTAGCCTGGTGTGATGATAATAGAACACAAATATTAGATGAACTCGTATGGTTCTGACGAGAGATCCTTTGCATTATTAATTGATATATATAATCGGTGCGAAACAATATAGCTAGTGAGTCCCGTCTATGTTGCTTGATATATAATCGGTGTGAAGCAATATAGCTAGCGAGTCCCGCCCATGTTGCTCTGCATCTAGGCCGTCGCAAACTCGCAACCTCAACCAAGGGGCAGAGGAACAGAGGAGAGGGGTTGTTGAGTTAATAAAATTTTTACTGAAATTTTTAAAATTCAATCAGATCCTTGGTACATTTGTACTGCTGGTGCTGGCCTCCTAATAAAGGAAAATTTGTGTTTGTTGCTCTTCCTTGGCATCAACCCGAGCATGGGGAAGTAACACACGGACCATCCATTTTTGCAGCGGATTTTTGGGATACAAATAGATGATGAACATTTATGCATGGTTCCTAGGTGAAAATTTTGCTGTGTTGTGTACTGTATGGATTTCATGTGCGCAACTTCTTCAGAGTACTGCATGCAGTATAACAGATACGGTTTAGGGGCTTTACTGCTGGGCTGTAGTCTGTAGATGCCAAGATAGTCGATGCCTACTGCTGTCGTTCTTGAATCTGCTAATCAATGCAGACCATTTTAACCTGGAGTACCCACCAGCTGTTGATAGGTTTACGTATTATCCCACTGTTGTTTCATTGATTAGTGGCACCAGATCCTTGTGTCATTCTTCAGGGTGACTGCTGAGTTTTTTTTATATATTTATATTTTTAATCCATTTATATTTAAATTTTTAATAATAACCGTGTTTGAAAAATTACAGATCTAACCCTTGGTCACATTAGTCCGGTGGTATGACCGAATTGTTATTGCGCCACATGTGTTGGCGGGGCAAGATATGCCATGTTGGACGACGTTTTCAACGTGAAAAACGGTCTTTTCACACCACTCCTATTAGTTTCAAATCGTAACTTACTAGTTAGAGGAAAAAGGTAATGTTGGTTTTAACTAACGGCTAGTTTATGGAAAACAGGTATTGTACTCGTCCTCTCATGCCTTGGCTTGCTACATAGTGTTTTTTGCATCCTCCTCTAACGGTCACAAAGCCATTAGGGTTCTCCACATCCTCTCCTTTGTTTGATTTATGTGGTTTAAGTGAGATTCATCCTAAATTTGTTAGGGTTATCGGGCCTCATGAAAAAAAAAAAATCAGCTAGTGAATTGAGTGGAGTGGTTTTAAAGAGATCCGACCTTATCTTGGCCCTTGGGTCACTTTGGGCTTCCCAATGGAAAAGTGGGGTTCTTGTCAAAAAAAAAAAAAAATGGAAAAATGGGGTTCACTTTGGTAAGGCTAAACTTCGAGATACAAATCTTGCATCTCTAATTTGGTTCACATCATATTCATATTTATATATAATATTTATTTTTTATTTAGCCTAGGTAAGTGCTTGTTTGTGAGTGCAGTGGCAACATAAACTTGCTAGTGAACATTTATAAAGCATTTAGAAATTAAAAGGGGATTATTATACTTTATTTGCATATTATGTGTCAAAATTGGCAACCGACTTGGCAGGTTTTCACGACTTTTTCTTCAAGTTTGTTCTCGGTGACATCTTGGTCCTTTTAATAGGTTATAGGTTTAGGCATTTAGCTTTGTCTATAAACGACATATGTAATTAGAACTATCTATAATTATAAGAGATGTGACTTTAAGTTGTTTCAAGAATTAAATACACTAGAGGCTATTAATCATTCAAGTTAGGACGATTTTTCTATCAAAAAAAAGTTAGGACAATTTACTTTTAAATTGTTTACCGTAGGCCATTATTAGTTTGTTTGAATTTTAGGTCCAACATTTTCATAGCCAATTTGACATGTTTTTCTGGTATATCTATATCTAACATTAAATTCAAAAGGATATTTATCCCAACCGTCATTTTTTTTCCCAATGTCCTTACACTCTTATCTCATATTGTCATATGCGACCTAAACACATGACCCGTGCTAATGTGGGTTATAAGTGTGCGTGTTTTCATGTGTCCAGCGATGATACATAGTCAAACTCTAAGTAACAAATGACGTGGTCATCGAATAAATCTCCCAACAAGTGGCCACTCAACAACCTTATATTCTTTTGCAACACACAAACATGTTTGTTATTTCAATATATGAATAAATAAAAATATTAGAGAGATAATAGAGGCAACTTCTCATGAACCCAAAACTCAAACATAACTTGATATCGCCTTCCTTGATATTGTTCAATTAGATTGAAAATTTGAGATCCACCATGCAGCGAATAAAATTCTCCAACATCAATGGCCCCTTTCTAAACCCTAGATCGCGGCCGAGCGACATTAATGCAAAGGGCGGCAGATGCGGGTATTAATGGTGAGCTCCTTGCTCGGCGGTAATAGGAGCTCCTTTTGGACACGACAATCATAGCCTTGATGACAAGTTGAGGCATGCATGAACTAGATCCATGGTGGTTTGCCATGCGCTGGGGCTGATTCATTGCCCTAATGGTGCACATGTGACTCGTCGATGTATCATCTTCCTCTTCTAATGTTAATTCAACACACACTTGCCATCCCACGGAAGCTCGGTTGAACTTCCCTCCAGCAGCTATGACCTCACTTGAGGGCATTCTCTCCATCTCCTAGCCCCTCACACTTGCTCAACCTAAAGTGGCTTCATTTTCAGACATGGTGTTGGTTTGAATATCCCCAACATGGCAGTGGTTAGAGTTTTTGCAGTATGCATCTTATGACATGGTAACGGGAAGAAACCAAGGGATGACAAAGAGGTCAGTTTTCTAATGGTAGCACGACTGCATGCCCATCGGGACCCGATGATATGACCTAACATCTTTCCTAGGCTTATGTGGGGAGATCGTGCCTAAGAATCTAAGGGTAGTCCCCACTAGGCTGTAGAGACTCCTTCTCACGTTGCATAATTATTTTATGTGAGCCCCAAACCAATTTTAACCGATCATGTAGACTCATCTCTCCTATCTATTTACTTTGATCTCCCTAGCCCTCCACATCTCTCTCTCCCTCCCACCATTCCTACTATCATATAGAGGAGAGCTCCTCGATGTGCACAGCGGGCGTAGATGAGGATGTACTCGCTGGGAGGGGCTCTCTCGCTCCATTGTAGTATGTAGATCGAGCCAGACAACTGCGGTATAGCTTGCGACATCGACACGGGGCAATGCAAGCTTGGTGCAGAGTGCATGGCGAGGTACACGCTGGCGTGGGGGCACGTGGCTCGACTCCAAGGTTGGTCAACACAACGAGTGTACTCTGCACGAGGCATTGGTGACATGTGCGGGCGAAAGCCAAAGAGCGCTAGGCACCGGGTTGTACATACGAGCAATGCAACACAGGATCTTAGTTTTCTAAGGTCATATGGTTTTTAATGTAATCCAACAAAGCATGATATCAAAACGTTTTTTCATAACGAAAGAACAAAAACATAGAATACTTTTTAAAAGAGTATGCAAGAACAAAGAGTATGTACAAAACTTAAATAAATCTAGTTTTTCCTCTGATATAACATCAAGAAAAAAAAAAAAACATCCAAGAACCAAATTGCCCCCGAATCCCTCGTGCTCCCCAATTTCCGTGCGTCTTCAGGGTTCCGGCCGTTACGGTCTTTATAAATACCCCCCATCATCTCTACGATTAACATCAACGCCCTCCACATATTTCCCGTCCGCCCCCTCGCTCTCCCAGATTTCGCGAAGCAGACCCTCCGCACCCCCGTTCCGTCAGGCTTTTCTTCCCGCCACGATGGACTCCGCCTCCGGGTCAGGACCAAAGAACCAAGACGACACCAAAGGCAAAGAACCGGTCGATTCGCTGCGCAAGAGCGAGGAGTCGTCGTCCAGCGCCGCCGCCGACGACGACACTACAGAGTCGCCTCCCTCCGTTCCGCAGTCCGAGATCACCGAAGTTGGGGTCCATGGGACACCGGAAGCCGAAGGCCAGAACCCCTCCGCTGCCACCGCCACAGACGCCGCGGCCGAGCAGAAGAGCAAGGAGCTGTCTCTTTTCTGGTCGGCCTGGGGCTCCCAAGGCGACAAGGCCCCTCTTCCTCCAAGCCATCCCTCCGCTGCCACCGCCACAGACGCCGCGGCCGAGCAGAAGAGCAAGGAGCTGTCTCTTTTCTGGTCGGCATGGGGCTCCCCAGGCGACAAGGCCCCTCTTCCTCCAAGCCATCCCTCCGTCCCCGCAGGCGGCAAGCCCCCTCTTCCTCCGCGCCGTCCCACAGGCGGCAAGCCCCCCTCTTCCTCCACGCCCCGGAGGGAGCAAGCCCCCTTTCCTCGACGCCCTCCCGCCGTCTGGAGAATAGGTCGGAGCTCCGAGAACATCGATTTGAAGGACGTGTTCGATGAACTGATGCAGGAGGTCCGGGAGAACAGCGGGGAAACGGACCAGAAAGGCAAGGGTGAGGAAATGCCGAGGGAACAGGATGAGCAGGTGTGGTTAATTTCCTGCATGTATCGACTGTGTTCTTGAGCGATTCTTGTTTGCTTGTGATTTGGCTTTTGGAAGATCGAATCCTGCCGTGTTCTTGGGGATCTTGGGGAGGATTTAGGATACTGGAGTCTGGAGCTAAGAAATTGTATGGAAACGATCTTGGGGCCAGTTTCTCTTTCTGGGTTGCTTAGAGTGGCAACGATCTTGCAGAGGATTTTTTGTTCGTGCATGTTCTTGCACTGTTTTGATCGATATTTCTGTTCAGTTTGATGCCATGCTTTCATTTCACCGTCAAATGTCAATGCTGTTTCTTTAGATCATTGGCCGATTACATGCATTGCTGGTTTTAGCCCTTGCCTGGCTGATTTCTTGCCTAAGCATAATCATATTTTGAATAGCTGACAAGACTCGATAAGTGTCGATTTTGTTATCACCGCTCCCTTGTTTGGATGTTTGACTTTCGACGTTCATTTTGGAACAGGCGAAGTCACCAGCATTTCGGCCCAAATTAAAAGGCAAGAAACCGCTCTGGAGAAAGGTACAGTGTGACCTGAATATTTCTTACATCTTTGGCTGTGATTGGTAACTGGTGTCAGCACTCTTGTGCCGATTTTTGTGTTTCAGATGTTGGGTCAGGATTGTTCGGTCTTTGTTCTATCCATGCTTATTTGAAATATTGAGATCATAAAATTTATTCTGGCAGGAGATCATGTTCAAAATGGTGGTAGCATAGAGATGAAAGCAATTGCAAATGTTATAGTTTCTGTTCTGCCAAGATTAGATGATTCTTGATTACTATTGTGATCTGATTTGGAATTTTAATGGGAAAAAACAATGTTGTTGTGATGTTTTCATAATTTTGAAAACTGTAAAGTGTTATTGCTTACACTGATATTATTGAGGGTCAGTATTTATTTGTCTTATTCTTCATTGTACCACAAATTGTCTTGTTGACGTGTTTCTAAGGAGCTCTGAAGCCAAACATACAGGATTCTGATGTTAATGAATGGTCTAATAGTTAAAAGTTATTATATGATTAGCAAAAAGAGACAGATACATAAGATCTTGGATATTTCTGCAGTAATATTTTAAAAAGTCACATTGCCTTCTCCAATGTTTCCTACTGTGAACTGTTAGATCTTGACATTAATGTTTTAATGTTGCTTCCAACTCTGACAAAAATTGTGAAATTTTTAACCCATTTTGTGTGGAATAGGTTTTGGACAGGATAGGAATCTCCAACCAAAAGTACACATCACCTCATGTGTACTACGAGGTTTGACTCCATACACTATTTATGTGCCTCTTCTAATTGATATTCTTGGTTTGTGATAGTACCTTAATTGGCCTTGAATTTGTATTGGATTAGGAAATGCAGTATATGTTCTTTTCTTTATCTATTCACTGGACAAATCAATATCAGTAAAAACATTACATTTATTAGTGGCTTAAGGTTTTCTTATTAGTGTGTAACCCTGAAAGTTTAACAGATTACAATCCCATATTAGAACTGTTGCTTCCTGGTTCAGATAATTTTGATTTGAATTACTTTGCTCTTGTTTTTGTGCAGAAACTCCACATAACCGAGCTCATTAGACATTACAATCTCCTTGAAATGGTTGCTGGACAAGGAGTGTTATTTCATTCACATGCTCTGATGCTTCGCCGTGACTATTCTGCATTTAGGCCAGTGCTTGGAGATGGAGAGTGTTTCTACAGGAGCTTCATATTTTCCTACCTCGTAAGTGTCCTCCCTTTTCCTTTGAATAAGATTTACGTTTTGTGGTTAACACCCTAGTATGCGCCACTCTAAAACAGGAGCAAGTCCTTGATAGGCAGGATACACATGAGGAGCACCGTGTTCTTGCTGCTGTTAGAGGAGTGGCTAGGCAACATGCACGCCTTATGTGGGACTCGAATTTCCCAGGAGCCACAAAGTAAGATCTCACACCTTCGTGTTTACCATTTCTGAGATAAACATGTTAATTCATAGATCATTTCGTCAACTACCATCAAGCTGCAAGCTGGATCTGGCATCTCACTTTCCCCCTTTTTTTTCTTTTATCGTTTGCAGGATATGCACCATTGTTTCACTGTAGTGGCATAGGGGCATGCCATCACAACTTTAAACATGGGTTCAAATTGAATTTATTGGAAATGTAACAATCTAATGCTAATAAACGATACATGTTGACTTAAGTTCACTTTCACAGAACAGCATAATGAGATATCATTGTAGAGAGATAAAAGAGATCATGTTTCTTCCTTACATCACATGTTTCGCTAATGTTTTGTTTCTCCTACTTGCTTATAAAACATTTTCTTTTCTCAACTACTATCTTATAGTTGTTTACTGGTAGAAGCTGTGCAGACAAAGCTTATGTTGCTTATATCGTTTCGTACCTTGTTATAACAGTCAGTACTGTGTAAGCCTTATTGCAAGAAGATATAGTAATTATCTTATTCATTTAGGCATTTAAGAAGCTGATAAAGAAAGTAATGAGATGTAAGACACACAGACGATGGAAGCATGTACCCACAGCTATCAGGTTTTTAATATGTTTCTTCCCAGCAATTCCATCAGAGTGTTGCTGCCAATGCATTTCACATAATGTATTGAATATGTGCCATTTTTCAGCTACCGCATAGAGAAACTTCTTAAGTTCTTCAATGATAATGAGAGGATACTCGACAGTGAGTAATACACCCCTTTGAACCAAGCTATCCTTCCTCCACTTGTATCGTAATTCCTAGTTCATTGTTCCAACACATTTTGTTGGTCAGTCTTTACTTTCCTCAGATTGGTAGCAGCTATCTGGATATGCTCGCACAGTGAAGAGTTTGTACCACTTATACCTGAGGTCAATGACGTTCACACTCTCACCCAAGTAAGTATCACCGCCTTACCTTGGGTACTTGGATTACTTAGTTCTGAACCACCCAATGCATCTGTTCCAGAAAACATGACACCCATTCTATCCTCACATATTTCTTTATTTCAACAGTGGTGCTTTCAAGAAGTTATCCAGCGTAAGGTCTTCACAGATCATATTCAGATAACAGCACTACTCAGGGCGCTTCAGGTGCCTCTGCGAGTGGAGTACCTCTTTCAAGAAGCTGGTCAAGACCTCTACACTAGCCAAGGTTCCCAAGATGATATGCCAAGAAGCACATGTTGGCCACGTCTTCATCATCAAGTACCCCCTGATCATGAAGTCCCCCGTGTGACATTGCTATACACGCAGGAGCACTATGACATCATGTACCCATACCATCCTGATGGTCCTGTGACTTCTGGTGAGAGCTCTGGTCAGCAGTCTGACAAGACAAAGAGCCTGGCGGCTAAGAGTCCAAGTGGTGAGACATCAAGTCAACAGATTGACCGGGTAGAGGGCTCCACCTCCAGTGGTGAGAAATCAGATAAACATCCTGTGACTTCTGGTGACAGCTCTGATCAGCGGTCTGACAAGACTAAGAGTCCAAGTGACGAGACATCAAGTCAACAGATTGGCCAGGTGGAAGGCTCCAGCTCCACTGGTGAGAAATCAGATAAACACACTGCGAAGGGGAAAAGTATACCCTGGTGGAAGGTTGAAGAAAGTTCACCCTGGTGGAAAGATCTCTGACCATGAGTATGATGAGCATTTGTTGAGAGAAGTTATAGATTGAGAGTTATGCATACACTGACGAGATAGATAGGCATATACTTCTGGATTCTTTATCCTGTTGGCACAAACTGCTGGTGCCAATAGGATTGTGGATGGATCAGTAGTTGCTCCTCCCTTGTCTCTGACAAGGCTGAAAACTTTGTTCTGTAGCTCGGTTGAAATCTCGACTTGGTACATTGATTCTTTTTGTGAATTGTGATCACATTTTCTTAACTAGGTTCCTGTGAATTGTGAATTGTGTACAGACTAAATCCTTCTTGTGCATTTTCTTTTTGTGGTTAGTTCTGTTCTGACGAGCTTGCATTTGTTAGTTCTTTTTATTCACTTTGTATTTTTCCATCTTCTCTAGCTACTCCAGCCTATCGGCACAAAAACATGAAACTCTTTTGTCACTCAGAAAGAGTTTTCAAACTGACACAATTATCCCAATACGGTTGAAGTTTTAATATTACAAGGTAATCAGGCCCTCCAGTTGAGAAAAAATTCCATCATCATAACCAATACTGAGGTACAATCTCAGTTTGTCCTTTTACATTTGCAGTTCAACCAACTAACTGTATACTGCTACTCTGAACCTTTGGCAAGTGTAATAACAGGCTGGAGTTTCAAAATGACAAGGTTCAGGCACTCAAATTGACAAACGTTCCATCATCACAACCAATACAGAGCTATAATCTCAATTCATGTCATTTTACATTTTCAGTTCACTCAACTATCTGTCTACTACTACTCTGAACCTTGCTTCTCGAACTGTTGCTGTTGCCGACCACCAGAGCAGTGTGTGGTGCCCATCGTTGTATGGTGCCTTCTTTCTGAGCCAATGCGTGTGCCATGAGCCGAGGCGTATGCAATTTCCTGTTTGTTTCCATGCGCTAGATCAGAAACAGATTACTGCCGCTGGATCACCAATGGAGGGCATCAGGCGTTCTACGTCCCAGGACATAGTAGTTGATGGACATAAGAACATAAATCCATGGTTATTAGTTTTCTCAGAAATGACGGTTGGATACACAGTATGGGATGCAGAGCATAAAGGAGAAAGCAAACCTATCTTCTTCCAATTTTATTCCATCACAAGCATATACTGCATTCCGCAATGTTTCATCCTGCAGAAACACAAAAAAGGCTATAAGCAAAGAGTTGAGCATTTGCACTGAAAACCAAGACTGAAAATCGAGCATTAGTGCAGAATTAGTGGCCTGCCGAGATGGGGGAATGGATGGAATAGTGATTTAAGTATCAGCTTAAACTCGTCTTTTCTTTCAACAAGTAGCTTACAATCTGAATACGATAGCCTTTGCAATAGTTATTCAACAAAGAATTCGATAAACAAATTGGCTCATACTATGATGTATCACCCATTCACACGAACAATGAAGAAATGTGTAACGGCAGCTTGTTGAAGGAAGTGACACTGTTGGTGACCCTGGTTGTGGTCCGCGAAGCACACATGCACCACCAAGGAAGCTAGTAGTACCGAGGAATCAATGCCGTTGAGTCGAGGTTGGTGCCGATGATGTGGAGCAGCACAGAAAACGTCGCGGCATTGAACTGGAAGACGAACAGAGGGTGGCTCGGCATTGCGTCTAACACCTTGAGGGCATTCCTGGACAGGGGAGCTGGTGTGATCAATGGAGCTGGTGGAGGTCGTCGAAGAGCCCATCGAGCCTCTCGAGCTCAAGGTGTCCCACGACGCCAAAACCTCGAAAGAGTGGCGCTGGAGGAGGAGCGTCACTGCGGAGCGGCCCTCGGACAGACCCGAGTCCGTGCGCGGCGCGGTGCGCTGCACGGCGAGGAAGGAAGCCCTTGTGGTAGTGGAAGCAGTGCACCATCCGCTCGCAAGCAGCGTCGCAGTCGCGCACCCCCTCTGGTTCAGGAGGCGGCCAGCGCGGCGGACAGGAGGTCCCGGAGTGCGTCCGGCGGCGGCATCACGTCGGGGACCAGAGCCCGTGGCGCCGGCGCGCGCGGGCATCGCGCGGCAGCATCTTGCTGCTAATTGGGCCTCATCGTGTACATGGGCCGAGGCCTGTTTCCCACATCCCCGCTTTTCTGGCGCTGGATATCATAAACAGATTTCTGCCGCTGGATCACAAATGAAAGGCATCCACATTTGCTAAAAAAAAAAAAAAAAAAAAAAAAAAAAAAAAATAAAAATAAAGGCAAAGAACGGCATCCACAGCGCTACAGGCATTGGATGTGGAAACGTAGCCGGCTGATGATAATGACGAGCCAAAGACTACGTGATTTGTAGAATCGTCTCCTATACGTTGGTATACTATTGAAAGGACTTGAACAAGGATTGAGAACTCTAGTCACAGAGCCACAGAGTTTGCAATCATGCTTACATAGTAAGCAACCAAACAAAAGGTTCAGAAAGGTTTTATACACACCGCAAGCATAACAGACACGTTGATTAGATAAATAACCTTGTGAGACGACACCCACAGAAGTGACAGAATAGATGACTTCAAAACTCATATATTATATATAGATGCAGATGTACATAAGAAGGTTGATAAATACGGTGACAATGCCCTGAAGACAATACCGGGGTTGTTCCGGTTAACAAAATCGAGCCCCTCTGCACACAATTTAAGAGGAGCCCTCGACTCTAAAGGTGAAGGCACAAGAGAAGGTTCCAAAAGAAAATGCAGGCAAGACTCTTCCTCTCCACACACACCACCACTAAAAACTGATGAAAATGACTCCTTCACTCTCCCCTCAGCACAAGTTACTGGGACCTGCTGTACAACATGGGGTTAATTCTTACAGCGACCAAAATCTGGAGGCTCTCCCTGCGCCTTTCACCTTTCTCGGCCTTCAGGTTAACAAGCACATAGATTCTGGGGAACCGGTAGCGCCCTCTTGCATATAGCTTCCCGCCAGAGACAAAAATTTTGCAGCAACCTAAGTCTTTGGTGACCCGCATCATGGAAGTTAATAAATACAGATCGGGAGACTTACGAAACAAAACCAAAATGGGAAAGCGGGGAAAACTAGAACTGAAAATGGGTTTGCAAAAAGTTATAGCTTGGGCCTTTGTGGTTAGCAACGCAGCAAGCTGCAGTTCAGCTACTCTGTGTCCTTGGGACCTGAGGCGTCAGGTCCACTGGAAGAAGTGTCACCGTTGGTCAAGACTGTCTGGATATCATGGTGATTTTCTTCACCAGAGGAAGTCCGGGATCTCCCAGACCTGGCTCGACGTTTGTACCCATAGGGAATGGTTCCTGAGAAAGAGCACAACAAAATGTCAAAGTTGCAGCCATATGCTTAAAAGCACTGCAGGCACAATAATAGAGCAAGTTCTGAAATTATTAAGCAGGCAATGGGACCATATAAGCATGGCACGATTGCAAACTAAGACCAAACTTGCTTTGAAACAGTGAGAATGATACGGTGTTCAATTTGTGAAATGTATGTATCTTAGTTCATTGGTGCACAGTATGAAAATGCAGATGCAAAAGGTAACCACAGATGTTTAATTTTCTATATTGTGGACTCATTACCAGTTAGGAGTTAATGCAGCAAAAATGGCAGGTGGACATTTAATTCCCACCTTTTATATGCCCAAAACCTATGTTTTTAGCTGCCATCAGCCCATCAAGGATTCAATGTATTTATATATTAATGACTAAGATGGATTCAAGGATAAGGTATATATGGATGACTAAGATGGTATAGAGAAGACTTGTCACAGGGCAGCGATACATAATATAACTGGAGAACAAGATAGCAGCGAAACTACCCAGGAAAAAAAAGGAAATAAGCATACCTGATCTCCTGCATTAGGACCATCTGAGTGGAAGAGTATGGGGCGGCAGCGTTTGTCCTCATTCATCAAACTAGAGTTCTGGAAATGAGAAATCAAGGCTGTTTTCCCTTGATTCTGGCATAAGCAAGTGATGCCACCTTCTCACTGTTAAACTTCTCCCACTTTTTACCATTAAAAGTCTGAAAAGGATGACAATATGGCTCAGGATAGCACGCCGATGTTCAAGCTGGATATTTTATCAAGGTACGAATTTGGCAAAGCCATACAAGTTGATCAAAGGCCAAAATAGCCATAATTGTATCAATGCATCAATGCAGTAGCACTCCGTCAATTGAACAATTTTCTCACCTGATAAAACGGGATGATATGCTGAGGATTGGTCATGTTGATGAAAGCATAGCCAACATTACATTTATTCTGAAAAGGAGATAGATTCCACTTAGTAACATTAACAGACAAGTACAGTCCCAACTAATACGAGGCACCGGTCGCTATGAATTAAATTCAAACTACCTTAAAATCAATTGGCAAGTAAATAAAATCATAAGTGCCCTTATGACCTTCATCAATAGCAGCCAAGAGCATCTTGGAGGTATACCTGGAACCCAAAAGAGACAACCAGAACCAAAAAAGTTGTTGAGACAGAACATAAATGTAGCATAAAATTGGGTCATCTTAAAACATACTTATTTGGGATATTCTTTATCATCAGTGTAGTTCGTGAGTCTTCCCCCGCATTATGCGGTCAACATCAAGCTCATACTGCCGTTTATTATCAGACTGGTTAGCACCTGAGTCATTTCTCCGGCTTCTCATCCGCTCACCCGGTGAATCAAATGATGGAAGGGGAACCATAGGATTCCTTCCATGGAACATAGGACCTCTTTGTTGAGGAGACGGTGCGCTGATCTGAGCTGAAGACACGGTTTGATCCATGCGATTCCCACCAGTGTGAGAAAATATGCTATTTAGCTCCAAACCATGAAGCTGAGGACTACCAGGAAATCCCATGCTCCCAACACTGCCAGGATGAAAACTTGATGCTTCTGTCAATTCTCCTGCATAACCATGCCGCCTGTCCCAAAGTGACGGATTGATTGCTGGCGCAGAGCCGACGTGATGATGATGCATTGGAAGAACATTCTCAATCATGTGTGATGGTGCTCTTGGAACTCCATGCATTTGTGCCGGGGGGCGAGACGGTACGTTGTTTACAAATGATCCTGGATTTTGCCACAGCACAGGAGAATTTGAATGGCGGTGGAAGTTATTTGAATTGTTCCACATTAACTGGTGACCACGGACAGGACCGCTTCCACTTCTTGAAAATCCCATAGCTGCAAAAATTGGTATACATGCAATTAAACCTAACATCTTCATTACAAAACACATGCTTAAGGAATGGAAATGAGAGAGAATGGGGTCAAACATAAAAATGAAGATTAGGATGTCCAAATTTACACGCTTACCTCCTTCACCAACACGATCAAATGAGTGCCCATTGAGGTTGCCAGAACCCACTTTATGAAGATGTCTGCTGTCAACTGCTTCAGCTGTTCTTGAGTTGCTATTGACACCAACTGGTGTCATGGTGTTTAGATTGTAAGGGGTGCCATTATTTGCTCCATTGTGAACTTCAGGAAGGGAATGGGGATGAAGAGCACCCATGCCTTGAAAACCATAATTCATATGCCCATTCATCCGACTAAGTGAGTGGCTGAGCTCACCAAGGGGAGCCTGATTACTATGAGTTGCAGCGGATGCAATTCCAATGGGAGAGGATAGGCTCTGTGGTATGGTAGATGATAGACCCGAAAAAGAAGCCTCTCTGAATGGGCTCATTGATGTGAGAAGTCCAGAATGCAAACCATGAATACTCCCATTTTCACGGCCAGAAGATGTCATTGCTGCCATATTAGATGATGAACCTTGATGAATAATCCTCCATGTCAGGAAATGCAGCTACTTACATGACACACAATAAAGATAAAACAAATAAACATCATACCCAATGAAGGCAATGGCGGGCTATTTGTGCTTGGACTGCCCAGTTTACACAAACCAAGTTCTTCCTGCCCCAACTCTTTGGACATGTGCTGTGTTAAACTGTTATAAAACAACATTAAAATCAATGTTAGAGCAGTGAATAAATCCTTTGTGTTTACACCACCATGTTCAAAAATTTGTACAGTAGAATCAAAATTAGAATGCCGCACCACATAATAATTGCTCTTTTCCTGGATGAATTAAATAACTAACATACTAGGTATATACCAATATTAATGCACCTAAATGCAATACAAAGAATTAGGAATACAATATGAAAGAACAAACAAAAATATGATTTGTTTAGGACATGAGAGCCCATACAAAGAAATAAACAAACAAAGATTAAGTAACATGACAAATAAAAACAGTGCAATGTTTACAGCTTCAGGAACATATTTTCCGCTTGAGAAAAGAAAATAAAAATCCAGAGCATATAACTAATGTGCATAGTATCCACAGAACCATTTTTTAGAATAAGTGATGGCACTATATAGCAGTGATACCTAAGCAAGAATCATTCAGCTTGCTAAAAAATAACCTAAGGTTCACTAAAGCTGTTGATCAAATAATCAATAGTTAAATACGGAGTGTCCAAAAGTAATAAAGGAAGTATTGCTGATGAAATATGAGAATGGACAGCAAGATTAACATTTCAAATACATACCGTCTAGCACCACTCAGACGGCCAGTCTCCAATTTTTTCAAAGCACGGCGTGCACCTTCGGCTGCTCTGACATCGTAAAACTCTATAATTTTGTGATGGCCCTTTTGCGGTGCATCACGAATCTGCAATTAATTTAAGGCATTATAGTTCTAGTTATAATGGAGTAGTAGGTAGTTAATGTAAGAGCATAGCATACCTCTTTTATTACACCATAGTCGCTAAATATTTGGCGGATATCATTATTTGTTACAGATGGGTCAACATTAAATACGACAAGCATCCCCTGGTTAATATCCTTCTCCGAAGGATTGTCCTAAAGGGAAAAAGAAATGGTGACAATAAGCACAAGCACTACAAGACTAAAAACTGCAAACTACATACATACTGGCATCCTTGGGCAAAATATGTCTACAAATCAAGCCAGTAAGAAATAGAGTTGTGAATACCTTCGAATGGAGTAATGTATGTCAAGTTTTCTACGTCTGAGTGGCTTGTTTTGAAGTGCCCTCATGGCATTCCATGCTGATCTTATGTCATAGTAAGATATCATCACAAAACCACGATGTTTGCAGGCAGTGTACAAGTTGCTGATTTCTCCATAATGCTGTGGGTAAAGAGTGAATGATTTTCAGAAACAAATGTTCTGTACAAGAACAATAGTTTGAGCAGAAAACGGAAAAAAGCAACATACCTCAAATAGGAGCCTTAATTCAGAATCCTCAACATTGCTATTAATGTTTCGGACAAAAAGAGTTCTCGAAGGGTGTTCCCCATAAGGATGTTCACCATTCATTGTGCCATTTAGCAACCCAAGACCATCATTAGCTCCACCAGTAGGTTCTGTATTTTTTTTATTTTCATCGGTCTCCAGTTCCATCCCGCCTCCAGTGTAGAATATATCATCATCGAGATCATCACCATTGTTAGCATGGGCTGTGTACCCAACATCAAGAACACCTGATAGTAGGTCGTCATCATCAGGAAGTATGTTTCCTATTATTTGCGCCTCGATTTCCTCCGTTAACTCAAAGGGCTCCTCATCTACATGAGTTGGATCAACCTTTTCAACTGGCTGACGTAGAAGCACATCCTTGGATCTCAGTCTCACTACAGATACAGCATATAACTCATTAGGAAGCAGTAAATAGAAACAATATATTGCTTACTACACTAGCAATGATTTAATCAGTGTCTGACTGCACAAATCTTGAACAAGATGTGACTGAAAATAAAAGGATAACGATACTGAAAACTAAAGTGAAATGATTCTTAGGCCAAAGAAAAATATAGCAGGTAAGATTCCTTCGAAAATAAGATGCAAAAATGTAAAAGATGTAAGCCCTTTTATTTGTTCTTCCCTTTCAAACTCAGTGATATCCTTTGTTGTACTTTTTATTCCTTTCTATTGATTTGAGGGTGCACCCATACACAACACATGCTATGGAATATGTGATACAGTTTAATGCATTTTCTATGATGAAGAGAATGGAACTCATGGTTCAGGCTCATTGCACACTACAATCGAATCAATCACTCTAATTAAGTTCATGAAAGTGCCAGAGTAAACTGTCTCACATTTTCTGTCAAAAATTTCTGACAGGGAGCTTGAGAAAAGCCCATTCTCATTGTAGGCCTCATTTGGATTAGTCCGCCTTTACGCCGGGAAATAAAGATGCATCAGATTGGAGGTTAGGGTCTTGATCAGCTCTCCACAGAGATGGTGGCAAGTTAACATGTCTCTCTTGACCAAAAGTCTTATGCTCAAGGCTAAATGCAGTCTTCTGGTCTCTCAGCTTGTATGGTTGTGGATCCATCCGGCCCACAGTTTTTGTCCCAATGGGTTGGGGCTTTTCAATTGGAGAAGATGCAACTGACTTGCTTCCTGACAACAATAGAAACATCTTGTTTTGAGAAGACATCTTGATAATGAACAAAAAAAAAAGTGCATGGGCCGTTGTGATGATAAAGAGAGAGTATAACACAGGCGCCAAAGAAATAAAAAGGAATAATAAGGTAGAAACTAGCAGCAACCAATTCTTTATCAAAGGATAACGTGGACATCAAATCAAATATGTCAAAAATCCTTTGCAAACCAAGGTGAACACAAAACAATGGCTTCAGCTAACTACAGAAACAACAAATGAAGCAATAAATCATGTCCACCACAACAACGATAAAAACAAAGCCTTTGATTCCCGACAAAGTTAGGGTAAGCTAAAATCAAATTCATCCCATTGAAACAAATTATTTATGTTATTAGTCATGCATAAAATGTTGTGACTCGTTAAATGCACAAAATGCCCCCCAATAACACGTGATTTTTTACAGTAACAGAGACTGGATCAAATTCAGTACTCACCAATGTGATGCAACGACTCCTGCTTCCAAAATCCGACCTGCCTCTGCAAAGATAGACAAAAAAATTAGTTCGTGCCATAGTCAAGACTCAAGAAAGATGATCAATCAAAACATGAACTGAAACAGTAAAGACATCACTGGCCTTAGCATGGACTAACAAAAACAGAAAAACAATTCCGCGCAATTGCAGAATAATACCTCTGTGGGAAGGCGAAGCTGCTCCTCAGAGAAGGACGCAGCCACGGTTGGATTGCTGAACTGGGAGAGGTGGCGCCTCGGATCCATGACTTGAGATGGCATCCTGCAGGCGCCCAGACCACAAAACGTGTTAGGGACAAACAGCACCGAACCTCAACTGCCCGGGATCAAGGCAAAATTGAGAAAATTCTGCGGAAAAGTTGAAGCGTCGAGGGTGGTAACATGACGAATCAGAGCAATTTTACGCGCAGAAATCTGTGAATCCATGGCAACCGAGCCAAGGGGCGGCAGAGAGAGAAGCGGAATTTAGTTGGTGTGAGCTTCCGCCGTCAATACTTGTGAATCAGAAGCGGTAGATTTGACAAATCAGAGTGCGAATCCCACAAACTTGTGCGAGAAATGTTTAATTCCCCCAATAAAACAGCACAGAAGATGTGGAATTTAATGCGCCTCGGGCTCCACGAGCTCCAAACAAGCAAGTCCCTTGTGATCAAAGGTAACCGTGAAAACAAAACGAGGAATTCCGCGGAGCACAGCCGAAATGAATTGCCAGTCCCCCCGAATTCAAGCTCAGATCACATAACAGCAAACAAGGACACACCCACCCACAAACACAAAGCAAGTAAAGGAGAGTAGCTTCCCAAAATTCCCAAAATTGAAACATCCCCGAGGGGGAAAAAAAACAGCAACGGGAAGCGACTCACCAGATCGGCGCCTGCTGCCACCTCCTCTTCCTCAGAGCTGAAAAATGGTGCCGAATTCGCGGGCAGCGGCAGCAGCAGCAGGCGGAGGAGATGCCCCCATGCCCACGCAACCCTCTCGTAGGTCGAGCACGGGTGGATCACGCGGCCTGACGGTGGGCCAATGCGACGGCGGCGGGGCTGCGCAGCCCTGGCCGCCGAGCGAGCGAAGAAGAAAAAGCTACAGACGACACCTACCTAACCCTAGAGCGACGCGACACCAGCGACGACGACGACGACTCCGGCGCCGCTGGCCCCCATTCCGGCGCCCGCCCCGTCCCCCCTGCACTCCGCCCCTTGTGGTGTGCCCGCCGGATTTCTTCGCCCGCCGGAAGCTTTGCTGGCTCCGGCGAGGGGTTCCCCGGCGAGGAAGAGGAGGTGGGGTGGGTGGTGAGACGAAGCGGAGACGCGGGTGGGCCTTGAGGGAGAACGAAGAGCAACTACCAACCCAAATGCGGGCGGCGAGACAGCGCGGGGGCACGCGCTTTATACCGGTGACCCCCGGTGACCGCAACCGCGGAGCACGGGATCCCGGCGCGTGCGGCGGCCCTGGCGTTGCCCTACCACCTGAAACTGACGAGGCGTGGCCCACGTGTGGACGGGCCGTCGTGTCAGTGACCGGAGGCGTTGGTGGGACCAGAAGTGCAGTGGGTCGAGGGGAGGGAGCGGTGCAGTGGTGGGTGGTGGGTTTAAATTTGGGTGGTGGGAGTTGTGGGGGAGGCGGCGACGGCTTTGGGCTGAGTTGGTTAGGACAAGGCATCGATCCATCGGGGGCGTGCCTTGCTTGCTTGCGCTGCGCCGGAGATATAGATGGATGGATGAGATGGTTCTTGCTGCCATTAGGATTAGGATGATGCTTTTCTCATTTTAATTAATTGCCGTCTTTGGCTGACAACAGTACTTTCAACCCATGCTTTCCCTCAGTCTCTTCTCTGTGCACAGGTATGGAAGATTCGCATGTTCCTCTAACAGTTGTTCAGGATTGATCATTGGGTTTTTATTGCGAATTGGAGTATTAAAAGCTGATAGTCAGAGCACCTTCTCTTTTGGCCATTGGTAGTGGCAGGACTAGTATTTTTTTTTTCCTGGAACTGATAACTCCCTCACTAATATGTGAAAGGAAATGCAAGGCTATTTACTCATCTGAAATGGTATCCTTTGTGGAGCACTCACTGTAGCTGTGGATAAAAACAGGAATGCACATCTATTTTTATTTACCGTCTTGTTACCGGAGATATTTAAAACTTGATTTCAGAACAATAAAGTTTATTTTCATCTAAAATTTTTCTAGAATACGGGATAAGTTTCGTGAGTTGTCCTAAATTATCGCGTAATAAGCATATTGCTTAAAATGGACGGGGCCCTGTATTTTTTGGTTGCCAAATCCGTGGAGTTATTATCCCTTATCTTTTTGGCAACGTGTCTCCCACACCTTTTAGTTTTTAATATTTGTGTTCCGCGGTCTCTTGTCTCACGTTATTTAAAAAATACTAATTACTAATTAACATTGGTCGACGGTATTCCTTCGACTCGATGTCAAACACACAATTTGATCCAACAACATGCTAGGTTGAATATTAACATTTTTTATTGCATTTAGCAGTCACTAGGTTATTATATACTCCAATTTCATTTATAATGCCAAACAAATGTGGATTGGTGGCATCAGTTGATCATGGCGCCAAAAGATGATGGCCGGCTTGGCATTTCAAATCGCTCATGAAGTTGATAGCTATTTTATCAAACGTATGATATCCCTCTTCTTAAATAAAGTACAGTACTATATATTATAGTAGGATTTAAAAATTGTCCCATAGTAGACCATAACATTATAGCTTGTAGATGAGCTATTAGCATCAGTTACATCCCTCGTGCACGCATGTAATCCTAAATTATTGTGCATGCTTGCGATTATCTAGCTAGGGAAGGTTGCATCCCTTCTCATTGATTACTGCCAAAGGAATCACTAAAATAGTTAGGTGCGTCTACGTAAATTAGAATTGTAGATAGATTTGCATGTTGGTGGGGGAAGGGATGGAGCAATTACGTACTGAACTCGAATATTTGTGGAGCATGCGTCTTTGCCTATTCTTGTGAGTTGTGACTCGACATGGAAATATCCAGCTATAAATGGCCTTGAGTACCAAATGAAATAGGTAACTTGGTGTGGAAGCTTTGCATGATGACAAACTAGCATTTCTGAGAATGAACTATCGCCCTATAATAATTAATTGCTACAATTTTGCGGAATTTAGGGATTACACCCTATCTTATCTTCTGGCAGTTTCTTCTACCACACACTTTGCTATAATTGGTACTGTTTACCTTCTCTAATATGTGTCGGGCCATGAATACAAGAGAAAACCAGCTAACGTGTTTTCTTTGCATACTTCTCTTGCTCTAGTGATTTATAGAAACAATATAATTAAGCACTATTATATCTGAGATGCTAGTATATAGCATATAATATCTACAAGTAACGTATGATTTGGACACCATAGATGTTAGAGCTACTGTAGGTGTTTAGCATGTAGACCGAGAATGTAGCTGCTGAAAAAGGAGGCAGATCAGAGTGCACAAGAGATGAGCCAAAATTAGGAGTGCAGTGCACTAGCACGAAGCAACACCAGTTGGACACAGAAAACAACTGGGCGCAGCGCAGAGGATCCCGGAGGGACCCGACAATTCACCGCGCCTCAGTTCGAACGGCCGGAGGGGCCGGCGGACCCGGACCTGTTCCCTTGCCGCGGGGCCCACCACCGTCCCAGGATAAGACCCGTCCCGGCAGGTCGCAGCAGTTGTCTTGTGTGTACCCATCGTTGTGCCAGCGCCTCTCCTGTACCTACTGGCCCCGCCTCCGTGGGACCCGCCCCGCAGTGAAGTGGATAGAGATGCCGCGCGTGGAGAAAGCAGGAAAGGAGAGAGGAAGGGCTCGCACGGAAGATTCGGAGGGATCTGGATGCGGTGCAGGCGGGAAATCCTTGGGTCACCGGGTTTCACACCCGCCAGGCGGGCGCGGCCGGCTCCGTGCGCGGGATGCGTGTTTTTCTGCACCCGCCCGCCTAGCCTACCCCCTACCACCAGCTACAGTACGCCAAGCGCATAGCCTCAGCCGTACGCAACGGCTGCACGGCGGGCGTTTATTTGGAAGCCCACGTTTTGTGGTGCTTTCTCTGTTTTAACGTTTCTTTATTTGATTAATATTTCTGCTTAATCACCAGTTAATCAATTACTAGCTAACATATTTATATTGTAAAATTTAGTAAAATAAATAAATAAAATATTCAATATATATTTTATACATGTTATAGAGCTACATAAAATTTTGAAACAGTTACGTACTTAAATTAGGAATGTTGGGTTTAAGACAAACCTAATAATAATATAACAACACACAAAAATAAGAGAAGGTTGTCTGTCACACAAGAGTTGGAAGCTGTGAAGTGGCTACTTGCTAGGTACTGTAAAGACAGGCACGAGGATGATGTCAAGGGAGCAAGTATTATTGTGTAACGTTTATAGGTGAACTTTTTATGGTGTGGTGAAAGAGCGGGGAGTGGAGTGAAGAGAACCGAGTTGTGAGCTCACAGTCAACTTACGCTAGAAGAACTAATAAATTTTGTAAGACAAATAAATAGGTCACAGGTGAACTCATTAATTATATGAGTGTGCTAATAGGTGGACTATAAATTTGCATACAGCTAACAAAGCATACATTATCATTGAACGTCCTTCCCGTTCATGTATTATTGTAATTATAATGTTTACATTTTGTCCACCGTTATCTCTACATTTATAGGAGTATCTAAAAAATCAAAATTTTGTTTTATATTCTTCGTAACAAATATTAGAAAGAAAAAATAACTTAATCATTAATGGTTTCAAATTATTCACATCGTAAAACAAAGAAATGCCCATTAAGAATATTTTTCACCACTTATGTCATACCAACGCTAACACCATCGCCATTGCCGCCAACAATCACCCCACGGGCCACACCTAACCAACTTGACACCTAATAGGAGTAGAGTGAAGAGAAGCGAGTTATAGGCTTACAGTCAACTTATACCATAAGAACTAATAAATTTTGTAAGACAAACAAATATGCCATAGGTGAACTCATTACTTATATGAATCGGTTAATAGGTGGACTACAAATTCCCACACAACTAACAAACAATTGTATTATTAGTCTTGCTCTGACGTACGCATTTGTTCATATATTATTGTAACTATAACATTTACATTTGTCCATTTGTCACTCTGCACTTATGAGGGTATCTCTGATGATAAAAACTCAAAATGTAGTTTTGTTTACAAGAAATATTATAAAGAAAAAATTGGCCATGAAGGTTTCAATAATTTTCTCTAAATTAAAGAAAACTTCATCTTAAGATATCTTTTTACCACATGTGTCATACCAATGTTGACACCAACGCCATTGCCGGCAACAATCATCCCAAAGGCCACGGTTATCCAACTTGGCACCTAAGGCTATAGAGAACCTCTAAAAAACTGAAATTTCCACTTACCGCTCAATCTCCTAGTATTTAATGCTTGTTTGGGTCCCTACAACTAATAATTAGTTGCTAAAAATTAGCTAAGAGCAAGTACAGCAATGGGCGAAACGTCGACCAGTCAGCTACGTATCCCAGGTGGAAGACAGAGAAACTCGTGCTTGGCGCTCCTGCCGTCGCCGAGCTGCACCACGTAACCCAAGATTTCTTTACGTTCGCTAAGAGCAAGTATTATGGTTGGTCGTAGCTCGGCTAAATGATGATGTGGAGGAGAGAGAGAGAGGCGGGTCGTAAACTTACAACCCGGCTAGGACACATGAACCAAGAAACTATGTGAGATAGACAAGTGGACCCTCAGATAATTAGAAAGAGCTAACTTCAGTATGGGTGGGTTTTGAAGAAAGCTATAAAAATCTTATAGCCGGTTTACTGTTTGTATTATAATACTTGCTCTAAGCCCTTCCACTTTCTTTCTCTCTCTCGTTCAAGGGTTCTCTCTCTTCCGATGAGTACATAAAAAAATGTTCTTCAAACATGTGTAGAGACTAACTATTGTATCCGTCGGGGCTATAAGCCAATGCTTTGATGAGTTGGTTTGGCTTATAGCCAAGGATTATTGGCCTTGCTCTAATGGTCGGTTTGAATCCTCAGCTAATGTCACCTACTACTCAGCTACTAATAATTAGCCATGAGCTAGATGTCTAGCGTTACAATAAGAAGCCATTTCACAAACTTGAGAAAACAAATAACTGTAGACAGTAACACGTCTCTCTGTTTCTTTCTGTACGATAATCTGATTTTCCCGTGTTTTTTTAAAAAAAATTAAGTGTCCATAATGTGTACTGCGTGAATAGTGTTTTTAGCTAGCGTGGACACTTTAGGACGGAGAACCTTTTTCAAATTGACCAATCGAAGAGGTCAGTAGTAATTGTTGGTAGCTGCTATTGCTCAACACCAACACGGCTTGTCGATGGCTCTCGTACCTAGCCTGAGCCTTTTTTCCGTGGTGCAGGTGAGGTCACAACCAAGCAGGTTCCAAATTCAATGGAGGTTGTTGTCAAAAAAAAAAAAAAACAATGGAGGTCGGAGGGGCATCAATTAAGGCGTGCAACAAGCAGAAGCAGCCCACTCCCATCTCCCCTGATGCTAAACCAACAACCAACTGATGTGCTCATCTTGCCATGAGCAGTGACAGTGAGTGAACCATCGCGCGCATCAGCTCAACTACTCCCCCCGAAGCATCATCAGCCAGCCAACCAGCCGCATTGCAATTATTTTCTTCTTAAATTCTGGGGTGGGCGAGGCGATCACTGTTACAGCTTGCTACCAGTATATTGTTTTCGACAGCAGCCTGAAACATAAATATTACCAATTTTCATGCTGCGTGAGAAGGAATTGTCATGTCATTTTGCTTGGCTTTAAATATGGGGGGACCAGGTAGCAGGCGTCCAACAGCCTGGAATTTTCATTGCCGGCGCATTTGTTTGTGTTGGGGGGACAAGGTGCAAACAGAGCCGGCCATTGCCGGCCATTTCTTCTGTTGGTGAATGTTTAACAAAATTTCCACATACTGAATACTAATTCATATTTATGACTTTAAATTAAATATTAAAATATTTCGTAATATTTATTTGATAATTTAAGTATTGATAGTTTTAACCTGCTAAAATTGCATTTTTTTTTATTTAAAAGGAGGGAGAATCTGCTTCGAGCAACGTACCGCGTGTGCGTTGTGCGTTCCCCTCCCCCCTCTCACTCACAGCTAAATTCGCCTGTGCATGAACAGCATGGGTCATGCAAGGGGTGGCCCCCGCGCGAACCTATCAGATCAGATGAAAAAGATGCTGCTGCTATCTAGAGTATCCACTCCACTCCACGGCCACGGCCGGCCTCGGCCTCCTCGTTGTTGGTGTGGTGTCGCACAGCACACTCGATTTTCTAGCATTATCCCTATCCATCTTGTTTGATTGTCATCTTCCATCCATCCTCCGACTTGGACAGACTCTTTTTCTTGCCTTGGACCATCCCAGAGAAGAGATGCTTCCCAAGTAGCACTGGTCTCCGATTTCATCCGGAGCTGCCAACGATATATATTAGTACTGATTATATCTACTCTTATCTTAGTCGACCAAAAAAACAAGTATACTAATTTGACAGCAGGGGATCGGAGACCTTTTTTTTGTTCTTCTTCTTGTTTTTTTTTTTTTTTTTGCTAAACACCATCCATATGGATGGATACACCCATATGCACTTGCAAACACACACTATCATAGAGGCTCACGAAATCCTCCTGGGAGAATTGTATGTAATATTGGTCCCAAATTGACCACTGATGAAACCGATCGATGCTTACGGACATAAGGAGGTCACCTCTCATGCCATCACATGCGTACTGAAGTCATATCGTTGGTAATAAACCCCGAGGCCCCGACCAGAAACTAGTCATCTGATTTTGATGACAGCTATAGCTTTATTGTTATTTAGATTAGACAAGCAAACAAGGTTAGCAAAAAAAACTGCCGTATCTGTTTCGGTCTGAGTTTGGCGACCAGGCATCAGCGATCTTTGACATGCATGTCCAGGTAAACATCTGGGAGCACACATGCACGTCACTAGGTCAGGTTAGGAGTGGTGGGTGACGAACAACATTCTTGCAGGTTGCTGACTTGTTTAACAAGAAAGGAACGCGCGGATTAAAAATTACCCGGCCTCGCCCGAGACTCGCCGTTTGCTTGAAAATTCTCGTATTCCTTCAGGCATCGAATCGAATTTAGATAACACTTCTCATTTGCGTTATTTTAATTCAGCAAACGGCACTTGCTGGGGACACTTTCCGGTGTATGCGTGCCGCGTGCGAGTGAAACGCTAGGGCCATGACCTCTTCATCTCCTCCCTTGGCCGGGTTGATTGCAGCGCGCGTAATCCTCTCGTCCGATTCCGAGATGCTTCACCTTGGTTGCATCTATTGAGAATTGCAGTATATTGTTGTCTGTTGCTAGGTTGTGTGCGTCGTCTGCAAGTTTAGCATTTCGTGCGGGGCAATCCAATTCCACCCAACCCACGCGCGCGGCGGGGGACGTGATAATCTATTCCTGCGTCAGCGCACAGTAACCTCTCCATGCCATGCCCATATGCGTGGTCATCGTCGTCGTCGTCGTACACGTAGCTTCAAGCGTACGCCGCGCGCATGCACCCTGTGTGTGTTGCATGTAGTACCGTGGACTGTGGTCCAGCATGCACCACCACCTACAACGCCGCCGTGACCGTGATCTCTGCCTGCCTCTACGTGCCAGAGTACTACTGTACTGTACGTATCAACAACTAACATACACGCACGGAGTCCTCGTTCTCGCTAGCTAGCTCTGGACTCAAAAAACCATGTCGACGTGCCTTGTCCGTGCTTCAAACGTGTCCTAGCTAGTACATGCATGTGTTGTGACTTGTGAGGGCCGGTGGGATCACGCTTCACCACTGAATTACTACTGATGATGATCGCTACAAAAACAATTACCAGTCAAAAATAGGCTACCTAGCTAGTGTCCTATTACTGTGGCTATGTTTAGAAAAACTAGATAGTACAAAATTAAAAGGAAATTTGGTGATTCTAACCTTACTTTAAAAAAAATTAATGGTGATTTTATCCTCGTTTTTAATTTTGCATTTTTACCCTCACTTTTTTCAAACGCCGCCTCCGTCTACCCCTCTTATTTAACACCGTTGGTCCATGTCATATTAAATGATGACAAAGAAACAAAAAGAAAGGTAATTTGTGATTTTACCCTCGCATACACGCACGGAGTTTACCCTTGTTTTTTTTGTCGCTTTTAACAGCTCTAGGGGACTCAAAAACCATGTCGATTCTCCTTCGTTTTCCGTAATTAAAATCATAAACAAAAAACATGTAAAATCACCATTTTGAAAAAGCCGGGGGGAAAATGCCAAAACCCTGAATTAAAATGATGAATAGGCTACAGAAACCCCATTTTCCAGTCCGGGATGAGGGGAGGCCAGCTAGGGTACAATGTAATTTATTTATTTATTTATTCTCAAACGATATGAAGAGAGAATACGCCACAATTTATACGACAGAACGTAAAACCCCAATTTTCTCTTCAGGCCGGGATGAGAGGGAGGCCAGCGGGGGTACAATGTAATTTATTTATTTATTCTCAAACGATATGTAAGAGAGAGCTACGTGACAATTTATACGACAGTATAATTTTGATGACAATCAATCGACAGAACGTAACGCCAACCACTTGTGATGCATATATGGGTTTATGTCTATGATATATATTTTTTTTTTCTTGAACGTCGTTGCGCGGATTTCATTAAGAAGGAAAGATAGTTTAATACATAAAAATGGAGTAATCCGCGGATTACTTCAAGCACGCCCAATGGCAAAGCAAGTTTATTGTGATTACAAAATGAAGCCATTTTGCTACTAGGGAATGACGTCAAGTCATCGGTGCCGCGGCAGGATGCTGACCAAGTGTCGGTAACCCGCCTGGCACCACTCGGCAGCCTCATCTCCTATCTTTTGAGCCAGCTGAGCCGACATTGAGGTCTTGCCTGCAAAGGTTCTTGAGTTTCTCTCCTTCCAGAGCGACCATCCCCACAAGAAAGACAAAAGTATCGAATCCTCTCCTTGCTTCTTTGTTGATTAGCTTCCTGTTACGTAGCCACCAAAGGAGCACATCCTCCCTCCCGACCATCAAAGCAAGATGCAAGTGAGTAAGTAGGATATGCCAAACCTCGCGACTATATGTGCAACCCAAAGATGATGTGCCCCATGGTTCCTAGGAGTTGATCACGTAAGATGCACTCATCGAGTCCTCGAAAGCCATGTCGGTGTCGCCGTTCCATTTGTCCAACACCGGTCATGCATCACTAGCCGGAAGAAGTGCCTCACTTTGGGAGGCGCCGCCGTCTTCCAAATCTCTCTCGCACCGGGCGGACCGGAAGATCCCAGGAACATCGCCCCGTATGCTGATGCCAATGAGTAGCAACCATCAGCACTGGAGCGCCAATGTAAAGTGCCCGGCGTTCCGTGGTCAAGCTGCGCCTCACTCATGACGTTCCAAAGTTCAAAGAACTCAACCATGTAGGCTCCTGTGATATGCCTCACCCAAGCGTGGCCCGGAAGAGCGCCGCTAACGAATGTCTTCCTTCTCCACCCTAAGACCGCCTTTGAAAAGAGCTAGGTTCCAAGTTTTGAATGTTGTCGCCTCGAATCCAATTATTGGTCCAAAAGTACATAGACATCCCGGATCCCACCATTGATGGCTGCCCGAAAGTGGCTGCTTCTTGTCTTCTCATTGGATCCCGGCAGGCATCGGCCCAGCTTGGGTCCCCTGTCCGAAGCTTCCACTCCCACTGAACTCTGAAAGCAATGCTTGTCCTTCTCAAGTCAATGACGCCCAAGCCACCAAGCACCAGTGGCCTACAAACGCTAGGCCAACTTGCATTTGCCACCACCAACAGTAAGGTCACCCGACCAAATGAAAGCCCGACGTCTTTTATCAACTTGATCGAGTGCCAAAGGTGATTAACAGAGTGCTATGGACATGTGAACCGAGATGGCAGACAATGTTGCCTTTGCAAGTGCGGTCCTTCCTGCCGCATTCAAAAGCTTGCCCTTCTAGAGAGGAATCCAGATTAGAAACTCGATCGACAATTGTCTGCTCCTCTGACCGCCGGAGCTTGAGAATAGACAGCGGGATACCCAGGTAACGGCAGGGGAAAACCTCCGTCCTACACAACAGCGACCTCCTGTTCTGAGGAGCTGATAGGTGTCGCAACACTCTTGTCCAAGTTTGCAAATAGTAATGAGGCCTCCCAAACATATGGACAGCAGCCTTGATGACATTCAAGTCCTCGGCTTTTGGTAGAATGAAAATGATCACATCATCCGCATTCAGGCTTAAGATGGAAAGCATGGCAGGCACACCGAGCGGGGATAGGAACCCCTAGATCTCCAATCAACCAATAAAATGATTTAGCACCTCCATAACAAGCACAAATAGCTGTATGCATGGTCCCGCACAATTAAGAGACACCATGTACACGAACGGGATAAAACCGTACTAGACGGCCGGTTTAAAGCGATACTATAGCAGAAAGAGAAAATCTCATCAGACTAGTAGACTACGACCAATTTTTTTTAAATGGTTCTCTTCCTGCTGCTCCGTCGCCGGAGTACGTACGTGTGCACACGTACGTTTTGTTGTACTCCTTCCTATTCACGACGTACGCAGCACATTTTTGCATGGGGCAAGGTAAAATTTTTTTTATGAGAAGCAATGAATGTATTCTTCTTTAAGGTAATCATATTTGTTCTTCAAGTCCTCGGCCTTTATTTCGAAAATGATCACATCATCCGCATTTAGGCTTGAAAGCATGGTAGGCACACCGAGCGGGGATAGGAACCCCCTGCGTCTCCGGGCAACCAAGAAAGTGATTTAGCACCTCCATAACCAGCAAAATAGCTGTATGCATGGTCCCGCACAATTAGGTGGCATGTACACGAACGGGATAAACCGTTTAGACGGCCGGTGCAACGCGATACTGTTCATAGGGGGTGATCAGACTACGACCAACTTTTTACGTGGTTGGCAGCTCATTTTTGCATGGGGCAAGGTAATCTTTTTATGAGAAGCAATGAATGTATTCTAAAAAATATTTGTTCTTGAAGTACATACCTATTGTTTTTTTTATGTCATTATTTTTCGATAATTATCATACATGCTTTGCTTTAAAATACATTGTAAGATATATACATAATCTAGAAGGGCTTTCACGACGAGTTCACCGGATGGTCCTCAAAATTACTTGACCAGTGCTGGCTGGTACGGTGTACGTCAGCAGCATCTTCTTAAGTTAGATCCGAAAAAAAAAGCCTCAGCTTCTAAATGATGTTGACAGCCAACACTATCACAAAATCGACCTAATAAGTACGTACAGGAGAAAATTATTAACACGTGCATGATGCTTGTCCATGCCCAAACCTGCTGTCCACTACACGCAGAACCCGTTGCCCACAGGGCCACATCCAAGTAGTTGCTCCGCCCCAGTAGTAGCTCGGCAAAGCCGTAGTACCGCCGCCGCCCCTTCCACCCCGCCGCCGGCCCCCCTGCCTCCTTCTCCGGCGTTCTCGCCGGCGACGAGGCAGGGGGATCGATCCTCCTGTCGTTCCTTCCCCTTCTTCATCCTTGTAAACCCAAAAATAATGAAGATCTTTTTTACTTTTAGTTCTTCTCTGCTACAAAAAAGCCGGTCCTCCCATGGATGACGGTGGTGGTGGCACCTTCGGCGGCGTCAAGCAAGAGCGCCGTGCTCCAGGCGAGTGCGGCGAGTTGGTCTGCGCTTCTGCGCGATTCCCGTCTTGGGCAAGCAGGCCCCGGTCCTCATGGCGATGGAGCGCCTCCTAGACGGGGCGTCAACGAGGGTGGACCGGCTTCCTCAACAATCCTTGGCGAGACCGGCTCCTACTCCAATCATACCCGCGCCGCCGCCAGGAGATTTCACCAGCACGCGGCATCGGGCGGAGGACGGCGGCTGCTATAGCGACAGCGGCCTCGTCACCGCGAACGACGGTTGCTACGGCGAGGACGGACTCGACGGTGGCTACCATCTCGCCGATTCGATCTGCATCTCCCTCGACACAACTCTGGTGTTCCTCTATGGGAAGACGGTGAGGGATGCGGCCGGCGAGGTCATGCCACTTCCGATGCCGGCGAGGGGGCAATCAGCTTCCAGCGCAGATTCGTCTGCCTCTCTCGCGTCCGCCGTTCCGATGCCTGGAGGAGGGGCCCACCATCTGCCGTCTGGGGCCCACCAATGCGATGTGCAACACATGCAGCGGCGTTCCGTGTCCACCGCTGTGTGCTTCACATGCGGCTGCTGCAACGGAGTGGCACAGAAGCCATCCACGTGCTCCATCGGTGTGACACGGAAGTCACTTTCGTGGCACCTTGTGCTTCACTCATCGTAAATGGTCCAAGGCCTGACGTGGCTCACCACTACGTGAATATTTCAAGCTCATCTTCCGTGGTTTGGGTCATGCAAGCCACTACTAGTTGCAGTGTTTTGCATGTTCTGCAGCCTAAGGTCCTACCGTTCCTTGCGTCAACCAGCCAACTACTTCTCTGGTGCTGGATCAATGAATCTGTCATCACCTGGGTTTTCGGCTCGAGTTTCTTCTACATCCGGCAACGACATCAACAACATCCTTCGGAAGCCGGCATGTTTTTTTCCTCGATGTCTCTATCAACCCACTCTTAGCCGTCGTTTTTGCGTGGCCAGTCCATCCGGGTACATGCGTCTTTGACGCCCCTGCGTATACCCCTCACCGACAGATTCGTTTTTCATGGTACCTCAATAGAAGTTGTTTACTTTATCAGGCGCAAGGCCTCAATGTATCACAGTCCTTTATGGACTGCTTTGTAATGCCAAATGGTTTTAATATAATATATGTTGTACTTTATCACAAAAAAAAAAAAGTAGTTGCTCCGTGGCTAATTAGTCCAAACAAAGCATTTATTCCTCTCTTTCGGCACAATTTCTTTGCTGCCTTTAGAACCCCTGGTAGTAGTACATTTTTTGGGCACAACTATGGACTTGTTTGGATAAGTACGTTAGTGCTAGTTATCAGTCAGGGCTTAAATAAAATTATCTTAGATTAAGAATTTGAAGATTTGGATGGTCTAGGGCTAAAAAGTTAGCTAACAATTAAGCAATGCTATCAGATATGGAGACATAGAGACAATAGGAGAAATGAAGCAATGCGATTAGAGAGAAAAAGAGAGACAGAGAGAGATGATGATGATGCAATCCTATTAACTTCTAATTAGTCAAACTATATCTAAACTTTAAATCGAGTTTAGTTCGTACAAAATTAAAGGGTTGCAATACTCATCATAGCAAGGTGTATTATTATATATATGAAAGGCAAGTAACAGATGCAAATAAATCAGCCTCTCAGTGCAACCCGCAAACTTGAATCTAGACGTTGATCCAAGCAAGCGCATGAGGGGAGTGGGAGAGGGATTTGCAAAAGTATGATTACAGGTGGGCAGATAAGTGCAAAATCACCAAATCCTCGTAATGCGCTCCATTGGATCAAAATCTTGTAGATATTATTGATATGATTTTTTTTTGGTAAGTGTAATCAGAATCAAGATAGTTTGACAAGTATAATGCTAAAGTTGCATTCTTTTTACGAAGAAGGAAGGAGTATATAGTACCTCAAACATAGTTCTAGTCCATTAACCGGGCAAACTTTTAGTTGGGAGCCCACAACTTATTATAGTTGGGCATCTAAATACATTGTATCTATCTATCTATTATTTATTAGCTCCCTAAATTTGAACCAACTGATTTTTAGTTTGAACTAACAACTATTTGTATTTCATCCAAACGGTCCCTCATTTGCATTGCCCAATTAAAGCCTGAATGATTTGCCTAATTATTGCTACAATAATAATAAAGATTCCGTATAAGCTACTAGCTGCCAGGGACAGTTCATTCCAGCATTATTGGTTGATCTGCCATCCCAGCTGATTATAACAACGCAGAAGCAAGCGCGTCCGTCTGTGCTATGCTATCCATCCATATACATAAATTCGTGACGTGACTACCATACACTGTAACACCGCATCGCACGTGTCCAACAAAAGCTAAATTATCTTAGATTTAAGACTTCTGTAAAAAAAAATGGAGTAGTATACAATACTTGTGACACGAACATCTATCATGAAATATTCGATTAGTGTATTTGTTTAATTAAATTTAGATAATTTCATTTACGAGAAGTTTAGAATTTGATTTATTGTGAAGACTTTATTCTGGTTGGGTGGAGAGATATAAAATTTCAATTGTACCTGAAAAAATTGAAGCTAAAGATCTATTTGGAGGTCAAGGGGCTCACGGCACAATGACAAAGGTCTTTAGTTGGGGGCTCCCACTCGGGGTTTAAATCCCGGGTGCGATACATTATCCTGTTTTTATTCCAATATTTTTACGGCGCTATGTATTAAATGGTAGCGACGTCCCCGTCGACGATGAGGTGCTCTGGTGACTTCGTGAACTTCAAGATTTGCGCTAGCTTAGTCCTTGAAGATGCTCATAGAGGTATGGTTTGCGTACGTGTGTTTATAGGGATGAGTGTGTGTGTGCGTGTTGAGCGTCAACGTTCTACTGTGTAATCTCAAAAAAAAAATCTATTTGGAAGGACTAATAAAAGAGATAATATGCTAATGGGGTGTTGGCTAAATTATCCATTAGCCTATCCAAATACTAATCTGTGATTATACTAGATTAATTTTTTACCCACATAATATTCTAGACATTTATGTGTTCTTATCTCTTGAATAAATTCTAGTAGGGGCGCATGCAAAGCTCCTCCTGATCTCTCAAAAAAATATTTTTTTGGACATTAGCACGTTAGCTAATAAAAAGGATATGCGTAGTAATTATATTAAATTAGGGCGTTTGGACTGCTGCTCTGCCCCTGTCACAAACCGTTCTCCCGGTCACGAGGGGATGACGGAGGCGTGACGTAGCGTAGGATGGTGGCGGCGCGAGGGAAGCGTGCGCATGCGGCCCGAGGTGGTGGCGGCGGCGGCGTGGCGGCGCTGGGGCAAAGGCATGGCGGCTAGGAGCGAGAGCTGAGGGAATTAACCCCTAAATTGTCTCCATATTTATATGAGGGGTTTACAATTGCTAACGAGCCGACCCATTAGTCTTTTCAAGCTCACTTTAATATAACTAAATAAAAATTACCAATAAAAGATATTTAATAATTAAATATTTAGCCACTACGCTTATCCCGCGAATCGTTGGTGAGTGTGACATCTCTCGCCTAGAGATTCAACTCGTCCTCGAGCTAGAAATCCTGGATAGACTTTGTTGAATAATTCCGCGTCTTCCCAAGAAGCATCCGCAATCTGTTCTGTTCTTCCATTTGATAAGTACCGGCGACCTTCTTTGGACTCTGGATTTAAGCATAACCTCGGGTTCAAGGACTGGTGTACCTTCGTGTATGCGGGGTAGTTACGGTATTTCGAAGGTATCTCTCCTCGATGTGGCTTTAGCAAACTGACATGAAAGGCGTTGTGTATTCGGGTTCCAGCCGGTAGGTTTAACTCATATGTAACTGGAGTAATAATTTTGGTAATGCTGAAGGGTCCGAAGTATTTGGGCGAGAGCTTGCCTTTGTATAAAGGGTTGCCACAGACCAAGATAATAATTTGAGCCGCACATAATCACCCACTTTGAATTGTTGTTCCATATGTTTAGCATCAAAGTATTTACAGTAGTAATCTTACGTCAACTGTAGACAGACCTTTGTCTGATCGAGGAAAGCATCACGTTGAGATAACATGGCATCTATAGAAGGTAGTGTTGTCTCACCCTGATTGTAGCCTCTGATGGTTGGTGGGTCGCGGCCATAGACCAGATTGAATGGAGTTGTTTTGGTAGATGAATGGTATGAGGTGTTCTAGCAATACTACGCCCATGGTAGCCATCTTACCCAATCTTTTGGTTTATCACCGGTCAAGCAACGTAGATACATTGTAATAATTGTGTTGACTACCTCTGCCTGTCCATCTGGTTGAGGATGATAAGCTGATGTAGGTGTAAGA
Source organism: Hyparrhenia diplandra (assembly GCA_015847255.1). Lineage (NCBI taxonomy): Eukaryota > Viridiplantae > Streptophyta > Magnoliopsida > Poales > Poaceae > Hyparrhenia > Hyparrhenia diplandra. Next base: position 52,532 of record JADLZK010004591.1, on the reverse strand, counting down.
ATGATATTCGATAGTCTGAAGAGCTCTTGCCAAAACTGACTTGTGAAAACCACATCTCTGTCACTAACAATCGATCTCAGTAGACCATGTAATCTCACAATTTTTAAGAAGAACTTTTGGGCCACCGAAGTTGCTGTGTATGGATGTGAGAGAGGTATAAAGTGGGCATACTTGGATAGACGGTCAACCATTTGTTAAGATGACGAGACTTTGTGCCCACCTTTGAAAGTGCCTCAATGAAGTCCATGGAGATATCCTCTCAGATTTGTTCTAGAATTGGTAAGGGTTGGAGTAGTCTTGCTGGATGCAGATGTTCTGTTTTGTTGCGTTTGAGAAACCGAGCATTCATTCACAAACTCCTTGACAACTCACCGATCATGTTTAATAGAGAAGGTTTGACAGAATCTATGTAGTGTCTTTTCTATCCCTTCATGGGCCGAATCATGTATGACATGTAGGATTGTTTGAAGGTGTTTGGACGATGGTGAAAGCCATACCTTTTTTATTGAATAGAATCAATACATTACGGACCTCCCAATTTGAATCCTATCTTGTTGATTATGGAATCAATAAGACTTATTGCTTCCTCACTGAATGCAATTTCCTCACGCAATTGATCAAATAATCCAAATTGAATTTCTGAGATAGCCATCAGTGAAGATTCCTCAGTGTTTTGTCGAGATAGTGCATCTGCCACCACATTGGTTTTACCCGGTTTGTATTCCACAGTGAAGTCATAACCCAGTAATTTGCTAACCCATTGGTGTTGAGGAATAGTAGATAAACGTTGATCTAAGATGTATTTCAGGCTATAATGATCTAACCTTATGAGGAAGGGGCGGCCTCGGAGATAAGGTCGCCAATGTTTGACTGCTGTCACCAATTCTATGAGTTCTCGTTCATAAGTTGCCAACTTCTTGTACTTGTAAGGCATCCGCTTGCTAAAATAAGCTATTGGTCCATTGTCTTGATGTAACACAACACCCATACTTTGCAGGAGGCATCACATTCTACCACAAATAGTTTGTTGAATTCTAGAAGCTGAAGGAATGGCGGCGAGGACAATGTTCTCTTTAGGTGTTTGAAGATTGATGTTGCTAAAGGTGTCCAAAGGAATGAATCCTTTTAAGAAGATGCGTAAGTGTGGTCGAGCAGTCATACCATAATCCATGGTGAATTTTCTATAGTAACCTACAAGTCTCAAGAATCCTTTGAGTTCTCTAAGAGTTATAGGTATCGGACATGCAGTGACTGCCTCTATCTTCTCAGGATCAACGGTCACTTCAAAGATCGAAATAATGTGTCCCAAATAGCTAAGTTGTGATTGTACAAAGAGGCGTTTAGATTTTTTAAGAAGATGTTGTGTGATGCCAATACTTTGAAGACGTCTTCCACATGAGCTAAGTGTTTAGTCCAGGAGTTGCTGAAGATTAAAATGTTATCGAAGATAACTAGAACAAATTTGCGTAGGAATGGTCCCAAAATATCATTCATCAATGCTTGAAAGGTTGAAGGTGCATTACATAAACCAAATGGCATTACCAAGAATTCAAAGTGTCCATGATGTGTTTTTGAAGGTGTTTTTTCTATATCCGGTGGATGCATGCGTTACTGGTGATAACCCGGCGAAGATCTAGTTTGTTTGAAGAATTTGGCACCTTGTAATTCATCTACTAATTCAATAATGATGGGTATTGGGAATTTATCCTTCATGGTGTTATCATTTAGTGCCCGGTAGTCGAGACAGAATCACCATGTCTTGTCCTGTTTCTTGACTAGGAGAACAGGAGATGAAAATGGTGAAGTGTTGTATCGGATGATACCTTGTGAAACCATTTCATTTCACTATCGTTCCAGCTCATTTTTCTATATCCGAGGATAATGGTAAGGGCGGACAATTGTCGGGTGAGTCGGATCTTTCGGATGAATACAATGATCATAGCGTATCTTAGGCGGAAGACCAAAAGGCTCTTTAAATAGCTTCTAAAATTTGTGCAATAGAGGCTCCATTGGGGGATGAGAAGAGAGGACATGAATACCTGGTGAAAGATCCTCTCCTTTAGATAAACTGTGCCAGGTGATCTGTTGTCCCTGATGCCAGAACTTCATGATCAATTTACTAAAATTCCAAACAATGGTTCCCAGAGAGCTCAGCCATTCCACACCGAGGACAACATCATAGCCGTCCAATTTAATGTTGTAGAAATCCGCTCTGAAACTTTCATTAGCAATAGAAACCTCAATATCATTATACCTACCAACATTTGATATATGTTCCCCATTGGCCACTATGACTCGGAGAGATGGATGTGATGGGGAGCTTGGTAGGTTTAGTTTGATTGCCATGTTAGAGTCTACAAAATTATGTGTCGAACCAGAATTCAATAAAGCCAATAAATTGGTACCATACATTGTAGTTATTAATTGCATAGTAGGACATGTAGTAATGTCAGTTAATCTATGGACTGATATTTGAATTTCTATATTTCGACGGATGTGTACCTTTGAGCGTTGTTGACGTGTTGATAAATAGAAACGTCTTGCCAGAGCTATAGCGATCTCTCGGATCGTGGTTGGTGCAATTGTACCTCTATCTCGAATTAAGGGGTGTAAGGTCCTAGATGGCTAGGAGGGGGTGAATAGCCTATAAAAATTTTCTACAAGCTCAACTAAACAAACCGATTAGTATAAAACACGGCGAAATACGGTTTGCACTAGCTCTAGTGGTCTTGCAAGCCTTCTAGTGACAAGACTAAATAATTCTATGATCTCTAGTCCACACAAAGTCTATGTCACTACTCTAGCTAATGAGCAATCCTAATATGATCCTTATGCTAGCAAGAACAACCTACACAAGCAAGTGCTAGCTCTCTACACAAGGTAAACTAGGAAAGTAATGCAAGTGAGAGAAACTTGTTATACCGACTTGAAGAGGCTATGAACAAATCACCGGGATGTAGATGAACAATCAACCACTTTCGATGGTGATGATCCACACACGAAGACAATGAACAAGTCGATTTGTTCACCCTGGAGTTCACTTGTACACCGACAAGCTAGTCTCCTAAGAAGCTTGACCAACACAAGGATGGTGTTTGAGCTGGCGGTGCCCTTGCTAGCCTCAACACACCACTCAACAAGTGTGGTACCCAAAGCACGAGCAATGTATTCCTTGCACTTTGTCTTCCCGACGAGGAGTGCGTAATCCTCTCACAAATCAACCGGAGGTGGCCAAGAACAATCACCTTCTCTTGCCAACGCCTCCACCAATCCACCAAACCGCATTAGGAGCGGTGCCTCCAAGAGAAACGGAAATCCACCGTCTCTCAACGATCCCCAAGTGCCTCTAGATGCAAGAACTCGATGCAATGCACTTGGATCAACTCTTCTCTCAAGAATGAAGCTCAAATCAAGAATGAGAGAGGAGGGAGGCTTGCTTGCTTGCTCAAGAGTGTTAGTAATGATTCAAATGTTCAAGAGTGAGAGCAAGAGGCAGCCAAGGGGTATATATAGGCCACACCACGAAATGTGATGGAAAGGGTGGAAACCACGCTTTCCGACGGACGGACATCGACCGGACTCACCGGGTGAGTCCGGTCGGGTGGTCCGGCCTAACCGACAAGCCGAGCCGGCCGGTGACCCCACGCCGGGTGCGTCGGTCGGCGCATCCGATCGATCGCGTCCGGTCGAGACCGGATGCTTCGATCGGTGCGTCCGGCACCCGTCAACGCCCGACCCACGAAACATGCTCTCGCGGGCCGCACCGGCCGGACCGTCCGGTCACTTTCGACCAGCTTCCGGCGATGCGTCCGATCACGCCCGAGCCGCGAAATCTTCCGTCGTTTAAATTACGCCGGATTCTTCGCCTTTGCTCCAAACCGACTTCCGTCACTTGTTTCTTGTTGCCGACACGCCGAAGAACACCTCGACACCATGTGTTAGCATTTTCAAACCATTTTCAACAAGGACGGAGTTAGCACTTTAGGTTAGAATGCATGCTTATGAGACTTGAACCTAAAGGCACGTGAGGATCGATATGTACGAAAGTTTTCCCTCTTTATAGTACGGCTTATCGATCCTATAATCACCCACACTCTCTATAGTGTCTTGGGTGTGAAATCAAAAGCCCTATGGTTATACCTTTGCCTTGGGACCTTTGATCTCCAAACCTCCACCGAGTTGCATGCTTGATCATCTTTTGGATCACCTTGATCCATCCTCCATGATCACAAGCACCAACTCCGGCCCGACCAATCTCCAATCATGTCAAACACTTAGCATTGAGAGATTAGTCCTTAGGTGTCACTAATTAGCCAAAACCAAACAAGAGATCTTCAAGGGGGCTAGTCCAGCGACATATAACATAACCTGTTGTTTAGGTGAGAGTTATTGTACCTTATTCGGTGTCGCTGTGAATTTATTTGTGTAGATGTCCAAATCCCCCAGTTGGCGTGTGTCTGTCAGATCGCCGAGATGATTATGCATTGGCGACCCAAAAACGCCTTTGTTGATTCTTCTTGAAAATTACGCCAAGTTGGCTAACCCAATTTTGTTTACCAACAAATAAACCAGGATTGTGCGTTCCCTTGAAGGTGGAACGAAGCAAGCTGGATCTGATCACTGTCTTTTATTCCCTGAGTGAGAAAAAAATTATCGCATTTGTACAGCCGGTCGCGAAGAATCTTCCTTACCATCATATTTCTCGGAAAAAATCATTTGAGATTATTGGTAGTCATGCGGGAATTTTACGGAGAAATTTCGAGCGATCTGATAACTAAAGAATTGTTGAGTTGGAGGCGCGACGGATGGTGAACTCATTAGTGTCCACGGACGGGAGAGAGCGCTTGGAGGGCGGAACATACTTAGCCGAGGGTGGGGGTGATGACGCCTCCACGGTTGCGATGTAGTTGTTGATGATGCCGTTTGGCGTCCTCCATGAATTGCTTGCTCGGTCGAGGTCATTGGATCGTCTAGTCTCCGAATACCAATCATCATAAACCGTTCTCCCGGTCAACGCGGTAGAGGGATGACGGAGGCGTGACGTAGCGTAGGATGGTGGCGGCGCGGCGGGGAAGGCGCGCGCGCTACGCCCGAGGTGGACGGAGATGGCGGGGCGGTCGCGGCGCGCGTAGGGGGCGCCGGCGGCCGGGGCTGCAGAGTTGAGGGAATTAACCCTAAATTGTTCTTAATTAATTGTCTCACAATAGTTGCCCCCATATTTATATGAGGGGCTTTACAATTACTAATGGACTGTACCTATTAGTCTTTTCAAGCTCACTTTAATACAACTAAATAAAAGTTACCAATAAAAGCTATTTAATAAGGTGGACGGCGATGGGCGGGGCGGTGCGCGGCTACAGCGTAGGGCGGCGGCGGGAGGAAGCGAGTTGAGGGAATTAACCCTAAATTGTTCTTAATTAATTGTCTCACAATAGTTGCCCCCATATTTATATGAGGGGTTTACGCTACTAATGGACTGCACCCATTAGTCTTTTCAAGCTCACTTTAATACAACTAAATAAAAGTTACCAATAAAAGCTATTTAATTATTAAATATTCAGCCACTATGCTTATCCAGTGAATCATTGACTGAGTGTGACAGCTCCACCTTTTAAGCTCTACTGCACGTTTTTTTGCTAAACTGTTTCAGTTCCATGCACTTAGTTCGAGAAAAAAGGTAGATGTTGATGCGAAACTAGGGTTCCACGCCAAGCACACCGAGAGGGACTTGGACGCCCACGAAGGTTGCGATCAACCTTAGAGCAGCGAACACCGCAAGCCGGATCAACCACGAACGATCAAGAGACGGTTAGGGCGGATGTAGAGCTCGGTGGACGGCCGAAAAACCTCGAACGTACCTCCGGGAAGACCCGTCGGGAGGACGCACGCGAGGGGTGCCCTAGGACCAGCAAGACCGCTTAAAGGGTCGATGAAATTCGCGGAGAACGCCGCCGAACAGCAGGGTAGAGAGGAAGTTGACCTACAAGCAAGATGGTAGTAGATTGATTTTGTCGATTGGATGTAGATGATATCAAATCAACCATGAACCTCTTTATTATATAGAGGGAGGTTGGTGTTATCCTTTTAGGAAACCATCCTTGGACGTTTCCAATCACCGAAACCGACCTAAACACGATTAAAACAATCGGTTCGGATCTCGTCGCGGACACACCAGCGTCGGGTTGCCGGACGCCGAATCGGGCGACCGGCCGGGGTCGCAACCGGTCGCAGCGTCCGGCCGATTCCAATGTTCAAATCGGCCCGGCGGGCCGGATCGGACCGACCACTGACCGGACGTGCGTGACCGACGCGCCAAAATGACGGGCGCGGTCACTAGCATCCGGTCAATTCCGGAGAGGTCTGAAATCGCGCCCATGCTTCGACGACCTGACGCCTTGACTGGACGCGTGAAGATGACCGTACGGTCCGGTCGCCAGCGTCCGGTCACTTCAGATAAGTATGTCTTGTTTCTCCTCGAAAATTATAACCAGTGTTCCACTGTCGCTGCGTGGGACCTGCCATCTCTCATCGGTGCACATATGAAGCAAAACTGGCGTCCGAAAAAAGGCCTCGCCTTTTGCTCTCGTCTGCATCCACTTTGAGACGAACAGGGATGATTGCGCTCGGCAGCAGACCAGATTTTAAACCATAATTATAGCACAGCGTGCCTCTCTCTGATCATCGATCTGCAAGCATGGGAGAATCAGTGGACAATGGACTGGGCCAACAATAGCAATAAACAAGCTTGAATCATTGGGAATATACTTAAGTGGCATCTCAACTGACCAGACATCTCATTCTGCCATGAGGACAGGTGTGTGTCTAACTGTCTACGGCAAACGATTACTACTAATCGTTTCTCTCGTGCCAGGAGTCACATGGATACAGAGTCATCTGACCCCATCATTGAGTGCGAGTACTTGTCTAATTATTGGATCGTTTTCAGTTTTTCATAGCGGGGGCAACAGCTGGAAAAAGCAAAACCCCAAAAAACAGTTCCATATAACCAAAAAAATAATCCCCTCAATCTAAACTACCAGTCTAAGGCATTGTACTGTGAAAGATACGTATATAAATTCCCATGTTTATCATTGTAAAACATAAACTAAAATATCTGGTTCTATAAACATACACGGTTGAGTTCAAAGTAAACATAAATCCTCCTATGCTTAAATTAACCAAATCATCACGTACTTGTAAAATACATAATGAATCATAGAAATATAAAAAGCAGTGAACCTTCTTTATATGGGTTTTACCTAGATCTGTATCATAAAATAAAAAGTGAGGGTATTATAGACATTTGCCATCTTTCATTGATTCAAGAAAAAAATAGGAGCCATTTTGCCAAACATTTTTCAAAGCGGCTTCGTCTCTTCTAGAGAAGCCAAAGTTAGAGCCATACCAAACATGCCTAAAAGTTGAATCTAAATCTAGGTTCTACTAGTTTTTAATAAATATAAAAGCAAATCTTGAGTAAAAGAGCAAAAAAACATTAGAGCCTCGAAATCAGTTTGTGGATTATAAACATACAACAACTATAAAAATGGAAATCCAAATTTAAAATAAACAATGTCACAAAAAAAGGACACAACAAAAACGGGTATAAGTTAAGATAAGGTTTTGTAACTAAATAATGATGGAAATACATATAGAGTAAATAGTAAATTCAACACAATCGTATGGAGATTCTAGACACTACTTGGAAAATCAAAATTCCCGATGGTGCGATATTCGTCAGAAATGGAAAAAAACCATTAGGGAAATCAAAATCGAATTTCCTTGACGGTACCGCCGGGGAATAACCGTCGAGGCTACCTCGATTGGGAAAGTGCCAATTGCTTGACGGTTAACCGTAAGGGAAATTCGATTTTAATTTCTTGATGGTGAAAATTGACAGGGAAATACTTTCTCCATTCCAAATTGTAAAGTCGTTTGACTTTTTGACAACAAAGTTTGACCACTGTCTTATTTAAAAATTTGTGTAAAATATCACTTCTTTTTACCGTTGCTTTCTTTATTAATAAAAGTTCTTAAAGAATGACTTAAATTTGACTATATTTGTGTAAATTTTTTGAATAAGACGAATGGTCAAACTTGAAGTTAAAAAGGTCAAACTTGAAGTTAAAAAGTCAAACGACTTATAATTTGGGATGGAGGGAGTAGTAAAAGCGTCATGGAAAACTGATTTTATCAACCGTAGAAAAACAAAGATGGCCAATAGGCAAAATAATTACCTCGGTGGTGCAATACTAATAGGTAAATAATTTTCTCTTTATCCTGACGGTTTATGTAATAACTGTCAAAAATTCAATACCGTCACGGAATTTCAAGTTTCCAATAGTGAGAGTATCAATATAGAAATCATGCTGAGAGAGAGAGAGAGAGAGAGAGAGAGAGAGAGAGAGAGCAAAGTTAACAATTCTTTTTTAGTGTATTAGCAAAACTTTAGTACTTTTTGTGACACAAGATTTTAGGATGTGCGGGACGGCTTGATGGGTACAGTATAATAAAGATTGGCGTTCAAACTGTGCTTTAATGATCATATATATATAGAAATGTCGAAAACATGACTTATCCAATCTAATTAAGGTCAGACATGGTAATTCAGACACAAAGTTGCATATATTAAACTAAAGAGGTCTGTTAAAGAAAAACTAGGGAGGAAGGGGACAAAATCTGATGGCTGCCTTCCACCTAGGAGTCATCCAAAAATTGGGCAGACCAAGTACTAGACACATCACAGATCTGACTTGGAGCACAATATCAAATTAACATACTCCTACTTGCTGTCTACTAGCTCCTACTGACGAGCAATTGCTCAAGAACCTCTGACATATGGACCCCTTTTAGATTTGCCCTGTGTGGCCAGCTCACTTATGGTGATAAATAAACTAAAGTGTGATTTGAATAGAGTAAAGTAGAGAGTAATATAGTTTAAAGGTGACAACAGAGGACCATCCTAAAAGTAGTTTAATCTAAGGCTCAAGGGTGTTTCTTTTTAATTGTAAAAGAAGACACATTGATAGGCTCAAGGGAAAGAGCGGCATCAAGGCATCAATCAAAAACTATATATATCATCATCCATGATATGATTGACCTAATCCTTGTGTATTTTTCTTCGTTCGAGGCCAGGCCTATATATATAAATAAACAAGCAAGCTGTTGATGATCTGAGCAACGGTAGGACGAGACAAGATCTGCTCATCTTTTCAAGATAAAACCCTAACAAACCACGCATGGCAGTGATCGGATGACACATCAAAATGCCAAAATATTTGACTAGTACCAACACGGAATGATAGACCTGTGCACTATCTGCTGGACTGCCTTTTCTCGCTTTTTTTCCCCCTCCTCTTAACTACAGTACTATTCCTCGTCCAATCATTGTCCGGTCAGAATCTTACACCGGTGACCGAATAAAGTTTCCAGAGAATTTAATTGATCTGATGTGATGTTACCGTTTGCTCATTAAATAAATGACTGGTAAATATCTGGCAGATGCCTCGTCAGTATCTTTGGTAGTAGATGATGGTCGTCACGGCTGATAGCGCAGCTACCGTACTAGATTTATCATTTCCTTCGTTCGGTTGTGTGTGTTTTTATTGACCGGCTGCTGCTTACTTTGTTCTAAGATCCTAGCGTTGTTGTTATTTTTCAGGGTAATTAAGAAAGTAATTAGGGTCTCCTTCGACGCGGCTAGCTCCAGCTCCAGTTCTAGCACCATGTAAATCAGAACCAGAACAAAAACACCAAGCCGCGCTGTACCACAAAAACTCCCCCCTCTAACATCACTACTTTCCTTGGCCGTTTTGGTGCACCAAGCATGCCCTAAGTTTGCATTGGGCGAGGCTAATTGGTGCCTGCTTCCTCCATCTATAAAACAACAGAATTCCAGCATCATATATAGTTATATAAAAGACCAGCATCATAGTTGAATTCCAAGAGAAACGTATGAGAGGATGATGGAATTTACTTTGTTACCTCAAGTCAAGTCCTTGCACGATCAGACATATGGAGCTCCCATCACACCAATTGAAGCAGACCAAGCATGTTTTCCAATCTCAAAGGGAAGGAATACAACGGAAATAAAATCATGTTTGAAAAACGTGTAGAGTTGGGTTCCACACGATGCGGCTAGGCTGTGTTTGGGCCTGGCACATAAGGCCTGAGTTGAACCACTTTTGAAACAGGGCCCATCGTTTGTTTTGAACACAAGAGAGGAAACAAATTAGTTTTCACCACTTGAACTATTACTGTAGTCGGATTTTATTGCAAAAACTTTAAAATTAGGTATTTACTACCTCATAAAATCTCAAAACCGTTGAAATTACCGACATGTCGGCGTGTCCTATTTTTAAAAGGGCTTTGAAGGCAATTTTTGTTGTTGTTGATTGATGGTTGATGATGACGTTCAAGGTGTCAAAGATAAGCTGAGTTAACCAGCAAAGTGGCCCCCTGGTTCTGGGCCCGAATAGGTTGGACCTGTGCTGATATCTTTCCTTACATATATAACACGGTGACGTTGATTATTGGGCTGGACCGGGCTATGCCGAAGCTAAGCTGGAGTTTTACAGGAGATCGATTCTGGTCCAATGGAGAATGGAGCCCTCTAGCACGCTGTGCCTATTCTCTTTTTTCTTTTTCTTATTTTGCTTTAAAAAACGCTGACGCGAACGTGATGGTCTCTAACTCGAGTGAATGTACGTGTAATCTAAAAAATATAAAAAAACCTCGAGTGCATAAATAGGTATCAAAATATGCCCGTCGTGCGATTGCAACGGGTAGCATTATATCATGGTATTCAACTATCTCCAACTACCATCTCCTCTCCTCTCCTTTTATTCTCCCTTCTTCTTTTCCTTTTTTTCTTTTCTTTCCCTTTTTTACAATAGTTTAATAATAAAATTTATTAATTAAATAATAATATTTTTCTATTTTTTTCATTTTACTGTTTTCTTTTTTTTTTTTCCTTTTTCTCTTTTTTTTTTTCCTTTTACATTTTCCTTTTTCTCTCTTTTTTCTTTTTTTTTTTTTTCTCATCCCTTTTCTTTCTCCCCTCCTTCTTTATCCATTTGACAGCACACGGCCTTTGCGCTGCTTATCGGCGACGCGACGATTCGTAGTCCGGGCCGTAGACTTGCTCTAGCACCGCAGCCACCCAAATCCTCTGCCACCGCCACGATGAGCGTGCCACGCCATGGTCGTGGAGTTCCCATACAAGCCCTCGCCACGCCATGTGCTCTTTGAGTTGCCCCCACGCACCCGCCCGCCCACCGGCGGTACGGAAGGCCACCGCCGCGCGGCGAGGCGAAAAGCTAGGTCGAGCGGCGTCGGGAGCTTGGGCACGAGCCCGCCTTGGCCCCTCGTGTTGCACCTCATCTCGGCGCTGGAGGCCGACGGCTCTCTCGATAGCGTGAGAGGCCGTGTAGAGCTGTCTCCTTTGCTCCTTTACTCGGGCGCGCCCATCACCGCCAGGCGGGCGGACCTAGCGGCGGGTGCAATCCACACCCCGTCTCTAGGGACTTCGTCAAACTCTAGAGTCCGGCGGGCGGGAGCTGGACACTAGGACGTGCGAGGGAAGGCAATACCTTATGTATTTATTTATTTTCTCCTTTCTCGTATCTCTGTTAGATTCTAGTTGTAAGGTCCTAGATGGCTAGGGGGGTGAATAGCCTATAAAAAATTTCTACAAGCTCAACTAAACAAACCGATTAGTATAAAACACGGCGTAAAGCGGTTTTGCGCTAGCCCTATTGTCTTGCAAGCCTCTAGTGACAATTCTAAATATATTCTATGATCTCTAAGTCAATCAAAGGCTATGCCACTACTCTAACTAGTGAGCAATCCTAATATGATCCTTAGGCTAGCAAGAACAACCTACACAAACAAGTGCTAGCTCTCTACTCAAAGTAATCTAGCAAAGTAATGCAAGAGTGAGAAGCTTGTTATACCGACGTGTAGAGGATGTCAACCAATCACCGGGAAGAAGAAAAGCTATCAATCACACAAAGGTGATGATCCACACACCGAGACAATGAACAAGTCAATTTGTTCACTCGGAGTTCGCTTGTACATCGACAAGTTACTCTCCGGTTGTGCCGACCAACACAAGGATGGTGTTTGAGCTAGGCGGTGCCCTTGCTAGCCTCAACACACCACTCAACAAGTGTGGTACCCAAGACACGAGCAATGTATTCCTTGCACTTTGTCTTCCCGACGAGGAGTGCGTAATCCTCTCACAAATCAACCTGGAGGTGGCCAAGAAACAATCACCTCTTCTTGCCAACAACTCCACCAATCCTCCAAGCCGGCTAGGAGCGGTGTCTCCAAGAGTAACAAGAAACCAACTGGCTCACAACGATCCCCAAGTGCCTCTAGATGCAAGAACTCGATGCAATGCACTAGGATCAACTCTTCTCTCAAGAAAGAAGCTCAAATCAAGAATGAGAGAGAGGGAGGCTTGCTTGCTTGCTCTAGCTTGTTAGGAATGATTCAAATGTCCAAAAGAGAGGGAGCAAGAGGCGACCAAGGGGTATAAATACCCCTCACCACGAAATGTGGCCGTTGGGGAGAAAACCACGTTTTTTGCGGCCGATCGGGCCTTGACGACCGGACTCACCAGGTGAGTCCGGCCGGTGGGTCCGGTCACAACCGACAAACAAACAAAGGTGATTTCACCCCCCGGCCTCCGGCGTCCGGTCACGAGTCCGTCGATGCCGGTCGGCACCGGAAGCATCCGGCCGGGCCCCTCGGCAAACCGCGACTTACACCCTTTCGTAATTCCGGCCGGACCAGCGCGACCGGTCGCGTCCGGTCAAAGCCTTGTGCCGGGCCAAAAAGTCCGGTCACCCGAGCTGCGAATTTCCGTCGTTTCATCGTCGTTCCTTAAGCCTTTGCTCCAAACCGACTTCCGTCACTTGTTTTATTGTTGCCGACACGTCGAAGAACACCTCGACACCATGTGTTAGCATTTTGAAACATTTTTCACCAAGTCTGGAGTTAGCACTTTAGGTTAGAATGCATGCATATGAATTTTGAACCTAAAGGCATATGAGGACCGATATGTACGATAAGTTTTCCCTCTTTATAGTACGGCTTATCGATCCTATAACCACCCACACCCTCTATGGTGTCTTGGGTGTGAAATCAAAAGCCCTATGGTTATACCTTTGCCTTGGGGACAATTGATCTCCGAAACTTCACCGAGTTGCATGCTTGATCAACTTTTGGATCACCTCGATCCACCCTCCATGATCACCATGCACCAACTCCCAGCACGACCAATCTCTAATCTAGTCAAACACTTAGCATCGAGAGATTAGTCCTTAGGTGTCACTAATTAGCCAAAACCAAACAAGAGATCTTCAACAGTGCTCTCAATATCAACTCTGCCGCCTGACTTCCGAACCGGCATTGCTTGGATCAAAAATGCTTTGCCGGTCGATGGATCACCCGACGGTGTCTTTGCCGGGTTTGATATTGAACCGGCAGTCTCTCCTCAAATCACCGCCGGTGTTTCGACCCGATAGTGTTTGAAACTCACATCATCACCGCCGCTTTTTGGTTACTGCGGTTCATTTTTCGGCATGAAGGGGGTTTGAGCCCGGCGATAATGTACAATTCTCGTAGTAGTGATTCCATACAAAAAATTGGAAACGAAATGGTGATGTGTGGATATGCCGCACAGCACTACCACCGGTGATACGCCTTCAGGGCAACAATAGTTTTTAAAAAGATTTGGCGAATGAAACTCTCTTTAAAAATTAAAATTTTCTTGTGGTTCCTAAAAAGAAGAAGGTATATATTAATAAAGGATAATTTGGCCAAAAGAAATTGCAATGGTAGCGAGGTTTGCAACTTTTACAGTGGCCTACAAACCATTGAACATCTATTATTTGATTGTATCATCACTAAGGCACTATGACGTATGGTTCATTGTGTTTTTTGGTTTGAGACCACCGAGGAACATAGCCCATATGTTTTGAGATTGGTCTAAATTGGGCTAACAAAAACACATCTCTTATTATTGACAGGTGCAACAGCCCTTTGTTGGGTTACATAGCTCACGAGGAATGATTTGGTATTTAATAAATGTCAACCAAAAACTTTTTTGTAGGTACTCTTCGGGGCGACATACTGGCTCCCGTTTAAGGCTCCATTGCAACGGTTGGATGAACAAAGGGTGATTATCTAAGATGCGTGCAGAAATTTAGAGTCAAAAACCATATTTATTTTTGCTTTAAATGGTTGGAACTTTGCTTACTCGCTGAGAACTGTGTGAGTTTTGTTTGGAGTGAGTTTTTTTAATAAGTTTGGTCTGATACTTCTCTTTGGGAGAAGCTGAAGCCGGAACTTTGGTTTTATTATCTTTTAAAAAAAGCTGGGGCGATATCGATATATGAGGCCCCGCCTACGAGAGCTGAGAGCACAGCCGTTAGCTGTAGCGTGACGCGAGCTCAGTACAGAAGGAAACGTCATCCATACGTGTACCTATATATTTTCAATAAAAACCTGTCGTGGAGAAATCATTAAAAGCGGTAAAGAAAAATTTAGACCCATTTTATGTATATAAATTTGATGAATCATTGCGAAATCTGTATACCGACTACCAAACGAGCATATCCTTTATAATCTTACCTGTGCCATAATCATTTTTTTATGCTCACCTTTTAACAGCTTTGGCCTATTCGTTTGAGCTTATTATCAGCAATGTTACAATGTTTTTTTGTCTCGTGACAAAAAAAAACATCAGCTAGCTTATGAGCTGCAGAACTCCACATGGATGATATCAAACCATCAGCCGAAATAGGGAGATGACACTAAAATATACTCATCAGTAATGTGCTAGGGCAAAATAGTATAGACTAACACCGGCAACAGTTCCTCTGATGCCATGTCTGCCCCCACAAATGTCGCTCTCCATGGGGCAGGAGCACCGATACTAAACACTAGAGTTTGGAGTGACTAGGCACTACAAACAACGGCGCGGCCTCCGTATCTAGAGAGAGGAAAGAAACCTCTGTTAAGCTTAAATTCCTATTTATTGACGGTTCGTCACCTTGTACCCTCTTAGTATCGAAAGCCGTCTAAATAACCTCTTGAGCTAGTTTTAAAGACATGGCATATTACATGGATAATGAGTTAATGACATGGCTATGAGTTAGCAAAAAGTAATAGTTTGCATAACCCACACAACTACAAGGCCCTATCTCCATCCCAAATTATAAGTCATCTTGGAATGTACATACATGTATCTAGGTAAACACTATGATATATAGAAAAAAATGACCATGGGTGGTTTAGCAAGAGTAGTTGATTACTTTTCCATCTGAAGTCATTTAGATTCTAAAATTATATTACAAGATTAATGATTTTGAAATTCATATGTTTTTAATTTTTCTCAAATGACAATGAATGGAAAAAATGATCAAAATAAGAGTTATAGATCTCGACGAGATCTAAAACTTTATAGTTGAAACTTTTTTCTATCTAAATTCGTTTAGGGCTTCAAATCTTCATTTCAAAATCCGTTGGAGTAAATACTAGGGGAGTGTCTTTGTTGATTAGCCACATATGACTTTGGTCTTTAGTGGTAAGGAGCATATAGTGCGAGGGCTATGGTTCTGAGAATTTGTGTGAAAATGAAAAAAAATCACTATAAAACCTTGATACCGTACTCTCGGTATCCACGAATTTATCCCTTGAAAAATATTTTATTTTTTTCTGGCACAATTTGTAATTTTTAATTTTTTGAAAAATTAATTTACAATGGCAGTTTTTTCAATAAAACCACCTCTATAAATGGATTTATAGTGGTGATTAAGAAAAACTGCCAGTGTAAATATTAATACCGGTGGTTCTTAGGACTTAGGTGGTGCCAGCAAAGTATACTGATTTTTTAACGGTTTTTTTACACTAGTGGTTGGTAAAATCAGATAAAAATTAAAAAGTGCCGCCAGTAAAATAGTCTATGTACTAGTGTTAGAGCGAATGATAATAACTGGGTTTAAGTAGACTTCTTGAGTTCCAGTGCTACGATGTTAGCTTCACACAAAAGTACACTTACATAATGCAGTATTACTTCAACGGTAAATTGGAGATTTTCTGACGGGGATGAGAGCACGCTCGCATATGCACCATTCCTTGGTTCCTACACCGTCCGCTAAATACAATTCTATGGACTATTGTATATAGAAGAGAGATGCTTTACCACTCCGAATTATCAGTGGCTACGGGCTATAATGTATCACAGTACCTTAAGAAGTCATCAAACATATAATTGCCCTTTCATTTGAAATTCATAGAATATGTGGCTAAATATTATTTTCTCTTTTTGTAAACGATATCAAAATCCAAAGAAAGAATTAGGTAACTGTGTTGAGAAATATTTTGTCACATGACCTTTAGGCCTTATTGGTTGAGTTTCATTTGGAGTGAGTTTGTAATAAGATTGGTTTGATGCTTCTCTTTGTGAGAACCTGAAGGCGGAACTTCTATTATCTTTAAAAACCATATCTTCCCCAAAAGACAACATCCTCTTTTCAGCGCAGAACACATCTCGCAAAATCAAACGAAATTATAAACAAGGGTCTAGTCCCCACATCGTCAACATAAGAAAGGATTTGCAAAGGCACCAACAAGTGAGGCACCAATCATGCATCGACCTCTCCTCTCCCACAAGAATTCCCACCCACTCATTTTTCGCAATTCTGCAGTGCAACCTCCCCACACAGGGGCACTTGCAGTTTTTTTGCAAACGGGAATCTGGGCATCCAGGCCATGATCTCAAGCTGTATGCGTCCGTCCATACGAGGTGGCCCTGCCCCTGTGCAGCAGCAGCCTCTTCTCGTGGCTGAAAGGGCAACGGCCCCTTTGGTCACAGAAAAAAGCAGAAGTTGACACTGAAAGTTACACTGCAAGGATTGTGTCAACAGCCAATGTGAGGAGGCCGATCACTCAGGTCACACCTCTCATCTCATTGCCATTGGGACCTGTCTCTGTGGTGGCCGGGCTGGGGCTGTGTCCTTTTAGGATCATGCCCCATCTCTTCATATCTTCTTGGTCCGTGCATTTAGTTCCCCCTTTTCTGACTTTGGCCATAGTACCGTCAAGTAGCTGGAGGTGGTGTATCCTTGCAAGTTACAAGGACGCAGAAACTGAAGGAACAAAACTGAAGAAGGATTCCAGCTCCAGTGACAACTGATTAAAATACATCTGACTGAATTCAGAACTGAAGAACCTTCAGCAAAGTACTCAAAAATCAAAATGGAACAGCTTCAGCATCAATCATCCCTTCCCTTGCTGCTGCTAAATATGGTGTACATGCTGCAAGCATATGATGCTGGTGCCAACCAAACTACATATATCATTTCTCGATGTAGAGGCATGCACCAGCAGAAGATGGACATATATATGGCGTAGTTGCTTACAGCCATGTTGAAAGGAACCTGGCAGTAGGTGAGGTCAATTCAGGCAGCCCCATATAAGATTGAAATGGACCTCCCAAAATTTTTTAAAGAGTCAGGCCAGGCCAGGGAGCGGACAGCTAAACCAATACTGGGAGTTGGAGCTCTAACCATATAAATTTGCATAGGTGAGGCCCAACCTTTCCTCTAGCAAGGCATCTTGCTTGGCATGAGAATGAGATGGATGGAGTACACCACCAAGTCGCCCAATACAATAATTCATTCCCTCGATTGTGTGTCACCACACGCACCACCACAACAGGCCTACGATTTTGCTTTAATAATATTTTTTGTTGCCAAAATAAAAAAACAAAATTAGTTGTATGCATGAGTCCTTTTGCTATTATATTTTATTGACTGATGATGATGCTAGCTGAAAATGATCATGGACCAAAAGAAAGGACATCAATTGGTGCATTATGATGAGCCTCCATGCCCAATTCTGCTAGGCAAGCTTTTCCAGCTACACTACGTTTCTGATCGTCTCTATCTGGCAGCACGGCTAGCCATATGTTTGCATCACAAAGCCAATCTTGTTTGCAATTTTTTTTCCTTTCAAAACTAATAACTGCACTGAAACTTTGTCACGGAACTGAGGATAGACGAGATGTTTCCAGAACAAAACTACTTAGCTTGTTTTTATATATTTTCATCAAAAGGTAGATCGAATTGATCTTGATTAAAGAAAAAGATCTAGCATCATATCCCCATGACAGCATCTTTACATGGCCATCGATTTGAGCGAGCACTAGCTATAGCTAGGAGAGCAAGCTTGACTGAACCCTGTTCCAGTGGGGGCCGGGTGCGTGAACGACCAAATAAGCTCCGATTGACACGCGTCGCCGATAATCATCCGAAACCAGAGACACAAATAGTCCCGTCAATTCTTTTCAGGTGCCTAGTATGTGTACGCTAGTGGTACTGTAAAAGGCCCAAAATCCTTTTGGAGAGAAGAAAAAAACACAAAAAGAGAGAAATAGTCGCATCACAGTCGAGAGATGGAGACCGTTGGGATCGGAGGCAGGCTGGCCGCCTATAGTTGTGCTCTAATCACTCACAGGTCCTAATCGCACAATAAATTAACCCACCCGCTTAAGGCACCACCACTAGCTCCTTGCAATCACAACGCAAGGCCACCCCAGGAAACCCACCCCATGGATTGGGGCACCTTTTCCTTGTTACATCATGGTGGGACGCATCATGCATGGGCACTTGGTATTGGGCACCGATTCCCTATCCCCAGCTCCAACTAATCCCCTCTCTTGCCTCTAGCTCCATTTTCTTTTGTGTGTTCTTTTCTCTCCTTTTATTCACAATTGATTGATTAGGCAGCTCATATAGAATTAGTTGAGTGTGTTTATGTAAAACATAGTTGTGTATGAGAAATCAAAAGGGCTAAAATTTAGAAGCCATTTATTGCTGCTTTTGAGAGACCGTGGGCGGGTTTGGGTGCCACCAGACTCCGCGCCGCAAACGCGGCGAACAAAACGGTCGATCGACTATTGGCGTGGTGCGGCGCGGCGGGCGTTAGCACCGCCTATTGCGGCACGCATCAAAAACTGCTGCAACGTTTGGCTCGCGTGTCGTGTTGGATGTGGGGCGCGACAACCTGCAGCGTGAGTTGGAAGCCATTCAACACATCTACCCTGTGTGACACGGGAACACGGATGTTCCGTAGGAGAGCGAAATACGGACCACTTGGAATTGGGTACTCCTATCACAAGTCACATGATTTGTGATAGTGCCTAATTAAACGCCATTTTTTTGCTCCTAATCCCCTTGCTTAAGTAAGACAACGCAACCATCCCTCAGCCTCCTACCCCTCTCTCTCTCTCTCGTTGCTTTCTCTTCTCTCAAGTTGCTCCTCCTCCCCTCCCCACGCGTCTCGTCCCTTCCCTCTCCCTCTCTCCTACCGTCGTTAACCTTCCGTTACACCACCCGCTTCACGCCGTCACGTCAACTTCCGCCACAAAAGCACACGCGGCCCTGCCCATGTCCACCGCCGGCGACCCCGCCGGCGCAGCGAGCTACTGCTGCTGCCGCGGCGGCGGCGGCCACCCCGTCGGGTCGCGCGCCGAGGCTGCCGCGGTGGACCCGGCAGGAGATACTGGTGCTCATCGAGGGCAAGCGCGCATGGTGGAGGGCCGCGGCGGGCGCGGCGGGAGGGGCCGCGTGGCGGCGGCGGCGGCGGCCGCAGCCGCGTCGGCGTCGGGGGAGGCCTCGGCGTCGGCGTCGGCGGCGCTGGAGCCCAAGTGGGCCGCGGTGGCGGAGTACTGCCGCCGCCACGGCGTCGAACGGGGCCCCGTGCAGTGCCGGAAGCGCTGGAGCAACCTCGCCGGCGACTACAAGAAGATCAAGGAGTGGGAGCGCGCCGCGGCGGCCTCGCGCGAGCCGTCCTTCTGGGCTATGCGCAACGACGCGCGCAGGGAGCGCCGCCTCCCGGGCTTCTTCGACCGCGAGGTGTACGACATACTCGAGGGCCGGGGCCGGGCCAGCCTCGACGACCGCTCCGCCCGGAATGCCGCCGCGGCGGAGGAGCCGGCGGCGGTGCGCGTCGAGGAGGACAAGGAGGCGGAGGCGCCGGAGGCCGTCTTTGACAGCGGCCGCCCGGCCACGGAGGAGGCCTTGTTCTCGGAGGAGGAGGAGGAAGAAGAAGAGGACGCACCGGCGGTGGCCCCTCCTCCCCACCACCACCGCCGGTCATCGCCGTGCCTGTATCTGGTGAGCTGCTCGTTGACTTCCGCTTCGCCTTTTTGCTTGCTTGCACTGTTTGATGGTTTCGACCTCTTCCTAATTTTTTGGTGCTATAAATAAAAAAATTCAGAACCTTTTAATTGCGAATTCGTTTTGCCGCTGTTTATGCTTGTTGGAGGCAAAAGGTGGGAGGCTTTCTGGTTCTTGTCCATGCTAAAGTTGAGGTCTTCATGCTTATACAGCTCCTAAATTGTAATCCTATCAACTTTTTTCAAATCGGATGCTCTTGATTGGACATCCTGAGATGTATCTTGTGTTCTTCATTTTGGTGCTTTAACGGGGTGGAAAATTTCGAGTTCTTGGTGCTCCTTTTCTTTTCTGCAAGAAACATTCATCTCTTAATTCTGATTGCGTTCATTTGGTGTACTTTCTTCTTGTATTGTCGATTTCGTTGGTAGGTCCACTGATTTGTCTTGATTAATGACTTGAATTCTCCATTTCAGAGAAGCCCGAGGCATCAAGGCAACAACAGAGCGCTGAGCAAGGTACATGGACTTTTACTTCTTTTGCTGTTCTCTAGTTTACTTTATGCTCTCTTTTTTTAATTTTTTTTTTTTTTTGCAATTCCAGATCTTTTAGCATCGCATAAGAACTTTACTGTTCCATTGGGTTTATTAGCCTATTGTATGCATATCACTAGTTTGGATGTTGCATTAGTGGTGAATGTGGTATTTCAACCACAATTATAGCATGCATCAGATGCACAACTTTTCATTATTGAAATTCACTTTGCACTTGGAAGTTTTAAACTTCAGCAAGGCTTTAGTAAAAAAAGAGAACTGTAGAATGTCTTTGTCTGTTTGTCTGCATAACTAGTGTGAACTGTATCATCAGCTATGAGCTATCCATTGTTGTAATAGGCATTATTAAGTCAGGTTGCTATACGGTTGTGGGGTCGCTGAAACCAAACTGGCACTTTGCTAGATTGCCAGCTTATACGAAAGTGTAAGCAACCAGAAATGGCTCTCTTTGGTGGTTACCATGTCCATCAAACTTTTTCCATATTGGCAGTTTTGGATTAATCACATTTAACAGTTCCTTTCTCTGTGATACTATTTCAAAGTTTGGATCTTCCAAGTGATCAGTTTTAGTTTGTTTAATAATTGATTAGTACACATAATGAAATGTCTTTTGGTATAACTTATGTGAGATTGGCTTTAAGCTTTGTCATAGAATGTTGAGGAGTCTCATGATGTCATATTTTGGTCAATATATTTTCATTAGGCAGAACTAGTTACTGTATTTGCATCAACACTTTAATGGTCACCTTTATGTTGCACATACTTTGGCACTTGAACTAGATTCTTTCATTTTGGCTCACGGGAGAAAGTTTGCTTTTAGTAGCTATCTACTGACAACCTATGTAGCGCCTTAAAATGGGTAAAGAGTTTCCATAATGGAAGTTAGAAAAAAGAGTGAGCACCGAGTATAAGTGTAAAATAGTAATAAAAGTAGGGAAGAACTGAAAATCATAAGCCTATGCAGAAAACAGTTTGGAGTATTCTTTAAAGGTTTATAAATGCACAATGACGTTAAAATATGAACTTATTTTATAGTTCTGGTGGTATCTGTATTTTGACATGGTATATATCCATGATTATTTTGAGAAAATATTAAATTATGGAAGTGCATGGATCAGAAATGGACGTGGCTTACCATTGTGCTGATTTCATTTTCTGGTTTTTTTTGTTTTTGATTTTGGCAAACTGGGATGAAGTCTCGCCCTGGCACTGCAAATTTGAAATCATTTGAATGGGACTGACCAGTGTTACATCCCTTGGTGTCATATTAGCTAGTGACGAATTATGAAACTGCCTTTTTTTTTTTTTTTTTGCTGAGCAACTCTGGAATGTCCAGTGGCAACAGAGTATGTTTGACTGAAACTATCATTTCACTTGCAGATACTGTGCTTTCTTTGAACATAGTGATTAGGTTGGAATTTGGAAACCTCTCACTGCACTTAAAAGAACTTGACTAATCTATGAGGAACTAGGTCTCATTTTAAATAAAAGAAATAGGCATTATAATTTGAGTCGAAGAGGACTCAAACCTAGAAGATGGGGGTGTACACCCAGTTATCCAAACCACCTATCACCAGCTGAGCTAAGGCTAAGTTCCTTTTTTTAAAAAAAGAATATTGTTATCTGCATAGTGCTGCACAGTTGGAAATACTTAAACACACAAGAGATAATGATGCCATCTCTTAAGCAGGCACATCGAAAGACACACAGCCTGAGCAAAGCTCTGAGAGGGATGCACCGGCTCAGCAGGGCGGACAGAAGAGACCGCGGACCGACGAAGGGGCTGGAGAAGGCACAGCAAACCTGCAGAGCAAACTGATCGAGATCCTAGACCGGAACAGCCGGTTGGTGGCTGCACAGTTGGAGGCGCAGAACCAGAACTGCGAGCTCGACAGGGAGCAGAGGAAAGACCAAGCTAACAGTCTAGTTCTCGTGCTCGGTAGGCTGGCGGACGCCCTTGGCAGGATTGCCGATAAGCTATAGTCAGTCAGTCACCTAGGTGTATATGTGGACAGAAATAATTACAGCAGGAAGAAGATGACATTTGTAAGTGAATGTACAGATTGGTATAGGGCTATTGGCATTCGATTCTTTTTTTTTTTGGGCCGGTTCTGGAAATTCTGTATTGGGGGCGGTGTTATATAGGGAGGTCAGGTTCATAGCACTCAAAATGATTTGGACTAGCAGAATTCAGTTGTGTGGCTGCGGTGGATTCTGGGTCTGTGTTATATAGGGAGGCGAGTAATTATTCTCAGCAATGCAATTGTGTATAGTTGAGGTTTTTGTGATGGCTGTGCATGTGTGCGTTTGATACTTTGATGTGTACTCGAAATCGAAAACAAAAGTTCTGGCTATAGCCTGAAGAGAGTAACTTCGGAGTATCAACAGTGATTTGAACATCATTGTTTTTTTTTTTTTTTTCACCAGGAATTTGGACAGCACTCTGCCCCTCGCAAAAATGAAACGACTTTGAAGTTTGAAAATATTAGCCGAGCATCTCCAAGAGTTTGGCAAATTGATTTGCTATCTTTGATTTTTTGCAAAAAACGACAAAAACGTGCCTAAACATCTTGGCATGTCACTTGGCAAGTGGAGGTCCTCGACTCCCATATTTGGCAACTTGGCATATCACTTGGCATTTCTTGGCATATCATTTGGCAAGTGGAGGTCCTCGACTCCCATATTTGACAACTTGGCATGTCACTTGGCATTTCTCACGGCCCACCCTCCTTCCCGTCGCGATGCTTGCTTTCGAACCCGCGTGCACCGCTGCTCGTCGTGTGTGAAGCTGGGCGACAAACAATGATGTGGCGGCGGTGGTGGCTTCGCGCGGTGAAGGAGACCTTGTGCGTGAAACATTAACCACCGTGAAATAAGGTCTTGTGGGCCTTCTTTTTTCATTTTGTCAAAGTCTAAAATAACAAACTATTGGAGAGAGGGTGTTTTTTTTACTTAGCATATAGATTTGGGAGTTGGTGAATCACAAGATTTGCCAAATAGAATTTGACAAACTCTTGAAGATGCTCTAAGCACAAGCAAATCCGAAGCCCCTTTGGGAGGTACAATTATTACTTTTCTTTTTGCAAAAATAGGATAGTGTAACAAGCGTGACCGGGGGGTTGCCCTTGGGGGCGGCCGCTATGGGGAGGTGGTGGTGGCAGTGATGCTAGGGCAGGGAAGAAGGAGGGCGGCGGCACCACACACGGAGAGGGGAGAAAGGTGCTATGGAGGAGGAAGGGGAAAGACTAAAAGCCTTTTGGTTATTTATTTCTTAGTAATCTTGTCCCTATAAAACTTGACTTCTAAGCAACTTAGGAGATACATATAAGATTGGATTCTCCTTTCCTACTAATAAAACTTTGATTACTTAACTATCTAATCTCTTTCCAAATCTTCCTAGGACTCAAATACGGTAACTAGATAATGATGACAACAACGGCGACGGCCGCCCTACCTGTTGTCTGCGACCCTCGTAGGGGGTACGAAGGGGGGTGCTTCACGCCTCCTCTTGGGCCTTCGCGCCCATTTTTTCCACCATGGGGAGCAGCCTACGTTGAGCGTGTGACAGATAGGAATATATATGCAAAACAAAGAAATGAAAAACCTAAGGATTTTGTACAAATAGGTGTTTGGAGGAACGACTAGAGAAACTTCTGTGAATAGGTGTCTGGATGAACCGGGGAGAAATATAGGAAACCAAATCAAAAGTCTGAGCGGATGCTTTTTTTTTTCTATGGTTTTCCTATGAAATCAAACGCAAAGGGAAAAATTTCTATGTTTTTCTTTCAGTCAATTCCTGATGCTACGGTGACTAAATATATAGGGGCCTTACAAACGATGAAGCACACAACACAATAGTTCATGGAAGTTTTAAAATTTTAATTGTGAGCTATGAAAAAAAAGAGCTATATGCTGCAAAAAAGGTTAAAACTTGAAACAACTAAACATATCCCGTCTCTCTATGTACCTTGAACTGATGCAAGACATCTCTCTTTGTTCATCCATTTGGGAAAAGTTAAAAGACAAAAACATGGTCCAAGATGCTATGGAAATTGTACTACGTGGAATCAGCTGCTTGTTGAAAAAACACTTCGGTACAATTTCAAGGTGTGCTCTCAAGGTTTGCATATCTTGTATTCCCTCCATTCCAAATTATAAGATTTTAAAAGGCTTTTCTAGATGCATTTCCTTTACTATGCATCTAGTTATATACTATGTCTAGTTACAAAGTAAAGGAAATCTTCTCTTATACAACATAAAAAAACAAAAGTAAGACTTATTTTTGGTGCGACATTGGTTTTGGTACTTCCATCCGCCTTGCACGTGATCGCAACGCCTCTATTTCCTTCATCGGCCATGCGAAGGCCAAAAAAGAGGAAAGTCAACCCCCACACAAGGCAACCAATGCATGTGATTTCTCCTTCCTTTCCTTTTCCACCACAAATCATTCAATCAATTAAAAAAAGAAAGTAAGGCATCATTCAATCTCTATACAACGTAAAAAGAACAAAGAAAACCGCGACATGTAAAGGAAACCGCGGCGTGAATCATGCCCACGATTTCCCAAGAGCCCGCGCATGCCATCCTCCAATCACGCCACAAGAATTTCTCCCGCTTGTATCCACCGCGGTCGCGCATGTGATCCCTCCAATCATGGAATCTCCCAAGTTCAAATATAGCGGCCGCAAATCCTCCAATCACGGCCACGTACAAATATAACGACCTCCAATCACCTCACGAGTACAACATGTGTGACATTCTTTGATGCAAAACGAGTTCCATAAAATGGTAGGGAGAGGCGGCGTTCATGAGTTCTTGTATCGACATGGTGATGCTCTTTTTAAATCGGTTGTGATGAGTTTCTTACAATCGGATGTTATTGCTTTGTAGAAAGAAAATACAAGCTTAACATGAAGGTGCTGGAGATGATTCTTTGATCGATTTGTGTTTCTAGATGACACCGTAAGCGTTAGCACGGGCTGCTATTGAGATTGTGAGGATCCACCATCAGTTCAAGTACCCATGGAGGCCGAGTTCGAGTCGCAGTCGCTGTTGCATAAGTTGTATGCATGAGCATGTCTTGGCTTTTTCCTTAAAGATCAATCTTATTACCTGTTGTTGTTGTCAAGCATCAATCTAATGTTTTCATGTATATGTTGTTGGAGCTAGGTGTCTTACAGGTCTTTTTACATTAGTTGAAAATCAGCAAATTGAAAGAAAAACTGCTTCTAAAACATGTGTCATTTGCAGCTCCCTGGAATAGTAGCCACGAAACTCATACATATTTTTTCATTGCTAAAAGGGTGTATCCTATGACTATTTATATGGACCCTCATCCAATGGGCAATTAGAATATAGTTTATTTTTAAACAAACATGACCACTAGCGTCTTAGCATAGCTGTTTAGTTTGGATTATCACTTATGATAATTCATTTAATTTAAAATTATATATTTTTCATTTTTTTTATCATGTTGGACCTATGATTGCTTGCTTGTTGAATGTACTTTTCCTCTATCTTTCTCGACCTTCTACGAGCAGTTTTTGGGAGAAAACCTAACAAAACAACAAAACATCCAACAATTTTTCACCCTCGATAATTGACATTATCGATAATTATTTACGTTGATTGACGATTGAGCTACGTGCCTACGCCTAGCATTTAACCATAGTCGTTGGGATCATGTAATCTATAACAACCCATGCATTGGCAACATTGCTAAATGCATATGCCTAATGATGCTTGCACCTCGTGCATTCCATACCCGGACAAACATCATGTTGTCTATGAAGTGAGTTTGTGAGCTTACAACACTACATTTTTATAAACTTTGTTTTTTTGTACTTGTTATCTTATCATGCGATCCGAGTGTTTTATTATAAAAGTTTAATTATCCCGTAATAACGCACGATCGCGCGATACTAGTGTATCTAAAAAACCAGAAAATCATATAATTTGGAATTTGGAATGGAGGTAGTACTATTTCTTTGTGGCCCTATTTATACTGTGCAGTGTTAGAGCAAACCATACTGTGGAATATAGTTGGCCATGCAGCCCGTGGTCCGGTGGGTCGGCCCGAGCACGGCACTGGGCGCCACCGGCGCCCGTGGCACCGCCCCGCTAACAATGCATGGCACGGTGGTGGCCCGTTCAATTAACATCATTCTGGAATTTGGCCTAGCCTATAGCTTTCCTTTCCTAACCCTAAGCCCCCACACTACACTCACACGACTCGCACAGGTCGAGTACCGACCCCATCGCTCCGCCCGCAAACCAGGTGCCCACTCGCGATTCGCACTCACTGGCGGCGAGCCGACCACACCACTCCCCACTCGCACTCACCGATGATGGTGGACCGCCACGCGTGCTCGCGCCCCCACCGGGCGGTGCATGCATCTCCATCACGCGGGCGGTGGCGCGGTCGGGCGGTCCTTCAGCGCGGCGGTGCTCCACCACACCTGCTCCTCCCCTTCCCGACCCTCTCCATCTCGCGGCTTGGCGGGTGGACCGCGGCCACGCCCTACGCCCCGTGCTAGTTGGCTTTTTCGACGGCTTACGCCAGCCCACGGGCGCGTGCCTTGGGCGAAGGCCGGGGCCACGAGCACGGCAAGGCACGGCACGGCCGACACGCGAGGCACGACGAGGCATGATGACGTCTTGGCACGGCGTACGCCGGGCCGTCTTGGCACGGCCCGATGGCCATCTATACCATGGAATCACTTTGTATTACTTCCCCTACATGTGTGGTAAAAGAAATTTAGTGTTTTTTTTTTTTGAGATCGTAAAGAAATTTAGTGTTTGAGCAATTTCAATTTCGTTACCCTAGTTAGCTCATTCATCTCTGGGTCCTGAAATGACTAGAGAAACCCAGAAATTCTGACTGGGGGCGAAAATTCCGGTACCTTTAGTTTAATCTACTGCAAAGTTTTTAAAGTTTCAAATTGCCTCTATTCGCCTCCGTCTAGGCATTACGATTCTTTCACATTTCAACAAAAAGAATGTTACAAACTACACACTTCCGTCTAAGATATACTTAATGTACAATATATAACTTATATGAAAAATTGTGATTGTGATGAACACCTTGCGATTGTCTCGTACCCCTATTCTAACTATACATGATGCATCATCATATTCTCAACAAATGACATTTTCAACCTATTAACCTAAGTTCAAAAAGAATGCACTATACTGTGAATTTCTAAGGCCTTGTTTAATTGCACTCTGGTTCACCCAAAATATAATAGCTAAATAAGCACATTACCTTTATCCAAAATATTTTCTTATTAAAAACTCAAACACATTACTTTTATCTTTCTTTAAACACTTTTTTTTTAAAACAATCCACATCGTCGACGTAGACTTTTTTTTTTAAAACACATCACTACTCAACCGCATTATCCTCGTGCTCCCGTCCCCAAATCCCCACCATCCGCCACAGTGCATGAACGCAGTCCACCGTATTCCCCAATACCATGGTCACTGACGCCAGGGCCCCGCATTTCTCTGCCCTCCTTATCACCCCACAAGTGGGTTGGTCCACGTGAGCCCGGCCTTGCCCGCCCAACGCCAGCGTCCGGCGCTCCTACCACGCATCGACCCGTATTAATCCGACGCCACCTTGTCCCTTTCCCCGCGCCACCGCCCTCTCCGTCGCCGCCGACCGACCGAGCGCCGCTCACCCACCCCACGAGCTCCCGCGCGGGTTCATGTCCATCTCCCCACGCGAACGCACCGGAGGACACTATTACCCGCGCCCGCACAACCCTAGACCTAGTCCCCAACATGGCAGCGACAGACGCCGCCACGGCCGCCGCTCCCCTCCGGCATCCGTCTCGCCACCCGGCGCCGCTGTGGCGGCCGGAGACGGTGGGGTCGGCTCCAGCTCCGGTGAGTTTGACTCGTTCCCCCTGCGCCCGTAGATCGATTTAACGCGCCTAGTCTCGGTGAGGCTGGATCTAGGTTCTGTTGGTTGTTGCTTTGAGAGCTACCTACCAGCTGCTGTGGTGTTGGTTTGATTACCTGCCCTTGTTTGGCGCCAGTTCGTGCCTTGGCTGAACAAAAGCTTGGAGGGATTTTGCCCCCCAGCAAGTTTACAGTGTTCTCTTTGCGTATTAGGGGCTGAGATTTTCAGCGGCTTAGATCATGTGATTGGCCATGGATTCTAGTTTTTATGCTGAGCTGAGAATGTTTTCATAGCCTGGGGCCAAATTTCATGTGCATCAATGCTCATGGGCTTAGGCTTGGTCAAACGGGCCGGTTATAGTGTAGTTGCTGTTTATTCTGTTGAAGGACGAAATTATAGGATAGATTCAGACACCCAGGTGATGTTATTTTTCTGTTTGACTCAGTTCTTATCCAGCAGAAAATATAGTAGCGATATAATTTAGATTTCATCATAATCATTGTTTCTCCATGTATATTCGATGGCCACACCCTGTTTTAGTGTATAATAAATATGGTCATAATCTGTATGCCTAACTCTATGTATGACAATGGTTCAATATATTGTGAATAAGATTGTCTAGTGTACAGGTCGATCTGGATGTTTACATCTGACCATATTTATTGTATCAACACAACGTTGGCTGAAATTCATATTGATTGTTTACCTGATTCAAGTTACAATTTTTCATAAAAATGAGTGTCTTATAGTTAGAAGATCAGCAGTGACCTTTAATTGATAAGTTTTTTAGCCCTACAGTTGGTTGTTTTAGAGCTAGTGAAGACAATATGCTACTGAAGCTCTAGTCATAGCTTTCTGAATTTTGAACAATTGGTTTTCATATAGACACCTCCCAGTACAGTACTAATATTGGAAGTGAATATTCCAATGGCAATGGAGATACTTGCCTTTGATTTGCTTGTCAATTTCCAATCAAGTCGTTTTATACATGCTGTTGTGTCATTATACTCATTATTTCACTTTCACAACCTGGTTGTTATTAAGATCTTAAGCCAGATTTTTCATTATCTTCTCGTTAGACTAGTTGAATGCATAATTTCATGTTGCAGTCTCGTCGTTGATGTCTCGCCATTTTTTGGCCCTCCTGTTTTCAGAGTAATCTTTACAATGCAATTCGTATTTTGCAGACCCAGTGGTTCCAGCTATTGGAGAATCTATTAATGCTCCCGAAAAGGTGAAGTGCTTTATGGAGCTTATTGCCATTTTCATCTTTTCTTTGCACATTAGCGTTAAATACTCGAGTAACTGCCTTAACATATTGATAAAATGCAATAACTTCCAGGTAGTTGGATTTGTAATATCTGGGGAAGAGAATCATACATGTACTCAAGAGGTTGGCAATATTTCAGAATGCCACTCTTCAGAACAGGGGAATTCATGTTTTCCTGTAGATAATTTTGGGTCATATCCTGAGAGGCCTAAAATGACGGGATCCCTCCAGGCTGACCATTTGGCTTCAGGTTCTACGGGACTTCAGGGTAATGGGACTCAGATAGCTGCCAGGAAGAATCAGGCCGTGAATGCCAATCACCTACTGAATTTCCAGTATGATCCAATTTCTCGGCCACAGCCCAGAGGCCCTAGAACATATCCTCCCAGAAGACAAAGGAAGATCAAACCTTACAACAAGGATCTATTCCTCCAAGCAAACTACAAGTTTGTTGTGTTGGATACCGGGAATTATGAGATTGAATCAATGGATCCTGATAAGATGCTTCATTGGGAAGATATTATCTGTGTAAGATACTATAGCCCTTCTGAGGTACAATGCCCTATTTGTTTGGAAAGCCCATTGTGCCCACAGATCACATCATGCGGACACATATATTGCTTTCCTTGCATTTTGCGTTATCTAATGATGGGCAAAGAGGATTATAGAGGTGAGTGCTGGAAGAAGTGTCCTCTGTGTTTCATGATGATATCGACAAAGGATTTGTATACAATACAAATTACCCAAGTCCGAATTTCTGTGCTGGTGATGTTGCCACATTTACACTTCTGAGCCGGCCAAGAAATTCACTCACTCCTTCCATTAAAATCTCCTCCAGTGAAAGTTGTACAGCAGATGAAGATCCATATAATGTTTTCTCAAAGTTTATTTTGACATCTGATGTGGAGTTGTCTGTTCGAGAGGCAAAATTGGATCTTAGTAACTGGTTGCATATGGCTGACTTAGGCCTTGTTGACGACTTGGAGAAACTTCCATATGTTTCTGCTGCTCTGGAGCAACTGGAAGAAAAGATGAAACATTGGATTGAGTACAGAAATTATGGTGGTAGCCCTCCATCAAAAGATAGCTTCTCTCCTGGATCTAGTTTCAAGTCTAGGAACTCTTTTGATGTGAATACTTCTCACCAGATCAGTGGGCACAAGATCTCTGTTTCAGATAGAGATATGGTCAGTGGTATTTCAGAACTTTCCATGTCTCCTGAGTTGAGTAAAAGCTCTGGTAAAGGAACAATGTTTAACGTCAATGAGAAATCTACCACCACCATTGATTCAAATGAACATGACGCATACACATTTTACCAGGTTTGAGATTTTCAGGTTTTTGATAATGATGAATTTTCCAAATTGTGGTTTCACATATTAAGAGTTTCTGATGGCTTTGAATATTGTTGCAGGTGTCAGATGGCCAACACCTAATTCTTCATCCACTAAATATGAGATGTCTTCTAAACCATTTCGGAGGTTCTGATATGCTTCCACCTAGGTAATATGATATTTGGTTATTCCCTGAAAGTTTGAGTTCTAGCATCCCTTTACACACTATTTTGTTGTTGCTGTGCAAGTGCAACTCTAGTATGGTAGTGTAACTTGAATTCTATCTAAGGAATAAGGACTTCAAGATACTGACTTAAAATGCCCTTATTTGCTTTTAGCACTATTAGAATGCCCTTATTTGCTTCTAGCACTACAATTCACCTGAATGTCCAAGGGCACAGATAATTCTTACATGCGACGTGTGAGGCATGTTGTACTCTGCAGACCTGTGACAATTAGGTTTAGTGAGAGGGATTTGATGTTTGCATATTTATTTGCTGTATCTAGTTCAGTCAAAGATTTTTTGTGCTTGGGGTTCTCACAAATGTTTGTGAATCGTAAAAATTGAATGTGCGATTTTAGTTGCCTTAAGCCAATTACTCCCTCCTGTCATAAAAACACGTTGCTTAGGACAATATTTGGTCAAAGCTTAATAAAAACTACAAATATCCATGACTTTTTGATTATTTCGTTGGAAACATTAAGTGGTGGTCCAGGAATTTCTTGGAGCCTGATTGATCCTCACTATACAAGAGTACTTACCTGCAACATATTATGTTTATCCTTTTAGACAAGAAACATCTCTTTTTCGCTGGGCACTGACTTCGGATTGCTGCACGGTGGATCTGGCGGTGGAAACACTTAATATATATAGAATATTATTTTTTGTAGATATAGAATAAATTTTTAGATTAAGAACAAAAATTGAATGGAATTGATAATAAGGAAATTGCAAAAAGGGGAAATAAAAAGAAAAACTCATTAGAATAAAACATTTTTTTTCTTTTCCCATTGGATGTGTAGTTTTGTTTTCAAGTAGACTTCCAAACTACCAGACTAAGATTTTTAAAAATATTTACTAGAAGAAATTAGTGGCCAAAGATACGCATCAAAGGCCTTCCAAGGTCAAATGCAACAAGTATTCTTGACTGGAGGTAGTATCAGTAATCTCAGTCCATCATCCTGTTTCAAGTCAAATTTTCTGTAGCCATTGGTTACTATGTAGCTCTAGGATTAGTTTTTGCGCCACTCTTTGTGGAAAATTATGTTTTTTTACTGTTGCAGCCCCATGATTGTTTTTTAATACAAACTAGTTTGAAATTCTACAACAATGCCAGTATCTTTTGACACTACAATACTGTTGCTGTTTTTGATTGGTGCTTGAATCACGATGATGTTATTAACTTTGCTAATTTGTACACAGAATAACCGCAAAAATACTGGAGCTGGAAACTGTAACACAGTCTGAGGCTATAAGGAAGCGCTATCGGTTTTTGAGTCACTTCTCATTAACAACTACATTCCAGGTAAATTGGGCATTCTTATTAACAGGCACATGTAGGTCAAGTTGGTGTGAAGATCAAGTTTTGCTCTTGGCCAATGACCATGCCTCACATCTGACACCTTATGCAGTTCTGTGAAATTGACCTGAGTGATATAGTATCTCCTAGCTCATTGACTCCATTCTTGGATGAAATCAAGAAGCGTGAGAAACAAAGAAAACGAGCTGCCAAGAAGGTAACTAGTTTGTTGGCTGACATTAGGTTGTTCAGAACTCATCAGAACTATCATGTGCATCAGGGTAGTAGAGACTGGGGGTCAAAACCACCAGGTTA
Organism: Hyparrhenia diplandra; assembly: GCA_015847255.1. Classification (NCBI taxonomy): domain Eukaryota; kingdom Viridiplantae; phylum Streptophyta; class Magnoliopsida; order Poales; family Poaceae; genus Hyparrhenia; species Hyparrhenia diplandra. The sequence goes on along the minus strand of JADLZK010004591.1, from coordinate 19,444 downwards.
TTACTAAGTAGCGGGTTTATCTGGTGGAGGACATCCAGTTGCAGATTCTGCACATATCCTACTTAGTTTCTTGGGGTCTGAGATATGGATCGTCCTAGGAGTCATGATATAAATGACTTGGAACTGTTTAGTAGCGAAAGCGTTCAGGTTTTTGGAAAACTGGATCCGAAAAACCTGATGATCATTCTAAAGAATGTCACTTTGATTTACCTGTGCTATGTAACAGTCAACCCCTTCGGATTTGCCAGATCTAGATTATGCTCTGAATTGGGTATCTGTTGAAGAGTTAGTTGATGAATATTAGGTGTTTGGATATTGGCTTTCTCTTTGCTTAACAATGATGTTTGTACAATGCCTAGATGCAAATTTTGTTCTTTTCCCAAAAGTAGCATGACAACTCAATTAAAAAAAAAAGTAGCATGACAATTGCAACTGGGTCATATTGGGAAGGGATCCCATCTGGGGGATGGTGAAGCCCTTTACGACTGGTTTTGGCTGCTAGTCTGTTTTTAAAGAGACACATGAAACCTAGTATAGCAAGGATATGTGCAGAATCATCAGGCATAATATAACTTCGCAACTCTAATTCACAATGCTTATCACCTACAAATTGCTAACCGAATTGGTTAATTTGGATCTAGCCATTTCTGGAAATTTAGATGCAATTGGAATCTAATACAGTATGAGTAGGCCATTAAATTTCATGATTTGCTTTCCATGTTGCTTGTGTGTGGCCTCTTTTGCTCCTTCTCACATGTTTCCTCTGTTTTTGTAGGAAGAAAGTGAGAGAGCGAGAGGCGGGAAGTTGCTGCTGCTGTGCAGGCATCAGCTATGCGGTTTGAGTATGCAAATTCCTCTCAAAGTCACAACGATGTCATGTTCTCTCTGGATGACTTTGAAGGTAAATTTATTGGAGTTCCATAATTAGTCTGGGCCCCTGCTTGTTGATGATACCCTAAATATTGTAATTTTCTGTTTGCATTTGGCTGTTGCCCATTTTCTCATCTCCTTTATTATGCACATCGGCGATTGGGTTCATTCTTGTTGGTGCTGATTTTGGTGTCTCTTTCGACTGAAGCTCTGGGAAACAATGCTGGGCCATCCACCAGTCCACCAGTCAGTGAAAGGAAGCTTTTCTCTGACGTAACACGCCTGGGTTTTGCATCTGCTCAAGACTCACCTCCCTAAGACTCGAACAGGGGATGCAAATGGCCAAAGTGAAAACTCGAGAGACCAAGGTACGAGATACCTGGTCTGTTTATGAATTTGGACACTTATCAGTGTATTGGAACCTTGATTTCCAATGAAGTACTGGCGGTAACAATATATTTCTGTTATCCAGGGCAATTAGGGACACCTGCATTATCATTTGCCAGCATCATATCTTCCAGTAGAGCTGTAGCTGCAGCTGACAACAACTCGGAGATGCAGAAAGCAAATGGCGCTGGGAAGAAGGGTAAGAAAGCAACTAGAGTGCTCTTGTCGACTGGTGGTGGCCGTCGATACTGAAGGACTAGATACACTGGAAACGAACAGTTTGGTTGTTTCCATGTAGTACCGTAGCTCGAAGCAATGTGTATAGTGCATGACCTTGGAATACGCTTGTAACTAGTTGCTGTGTGTCTTTTGCCCCTCTTTTGTAAGTGTGGTCGCGTTGTACCCACATCCTGTCCCATGCTTACTGGCCTGGAAACGAGCGTAGAGCGCCATGTACTGTAATTAATAATAATGGTGCAACACTGTTTACTACTCATTCCTAAAATTTGATAGGTATTGTTTTTTCGGTTTTATTGAAACTATTAATGGAGGCAAGCGTCAATTTTCAAAGCTCAAAGCCAGACTCTTATTATGCCTGCCTCCATTAATCAATTTTTACAGGCGAGCATTATGTCCGGCTCAAGGGCATTTTATAAGTGTTCTGCATCAGCAGGCCTGAAACAAGCCTGCACCAGCTCCTCCTTCCATTGCCTGTTTACTTCATCAATTAAGAAGTCTACTGTCTCTTGAGGCTGGGGTACTAGTGGCACAATTGGGTGGCATGGGCCCTCATTGACCCATCTATCTTTGTAGATCTCAATTTTCTTTTCACCCCCACCCGTCAAAACAAACCTTTTTTTTTTCTCGAATACACAAAAGATTTGCGTATATTTGTATTTAAGAAGAAGAGTTTTTACACCGCTTACCGACGTGTTTTGGGAGGGTAAGATTTACAATAGGCACTGCCTCCCTTTCGTTTTACACATCAAGTTGCGCCAAGTGAATGAACAAGATATAATTAGGATGATATATTTCCTTTTTGGACCTTTGCACACAAGGATTCTGGATCTGTCAGTAGCCGCCAACACTGTCGCCCAAGCATGGCTTGGTTGAAGACTTTCATATCTCCAAAGTCCATGGCTCCCATGAATTTGAGGGTAGTGAGCCAATCCCATGACCGCCAATGCATCTTCTTTTTACCTGCTTCCAGTCCCCCACCAATGGTTAGAAACAACTCATAGTATAGGTTGGTATTGTTTGTGCCACAAAATTAAGCAAAATTTCCTTTCCAGCTCTAGACATTGGTCTATTGCTCCAACCATAAACCCTTTTCCAGACATGTTCAGTTATTAACTTAAAAGTACTCATTTTTGATCGACCAACATAAGTGGGCATACCAAGATAATTTGATTGTAAACTTTCATTGTGTACCTGTAAGGAATCCACCACCATTTGTTTGATGTTTCATGGTTAGTGGCATCCAAAAAATAGAGCGGATTTCTGTAAATTTATCATTTGGCCCGAACCTTAGCTGTAGGTCTGCAAAACAGAAGCATTAATACATTTTTTCTGGGCCCTTTAAAGAAAATGGTATCATCCGCAAATAAAAGATGTGAAATAGCTGGTCCTGATGCTCCATTTTTTTTACCCCTTTTAACTACCCAACATTTTTTTTTTTTGCCTTTTTTAAGCCCTCCGAGCATGAAAATGTAAGGGATGATGGGATCACCCTGTCTTAGACTGCCTGCACTCGAGTCCGGCATCGAACCCGGTAAGCCAGATGCCGTAAAAGTTGCCGCTGCGGTGTGCGGTAATGGTCTCGGTATCCATGGTGGTGGGCGCCTCCCCGGTATTCGTGGCGCCTGCCGGGAGCTGCGCTACGCGCCACATCGGAGCCACACGCGACGCGGAGGGCAGAGAGAGAGGTGAGCGACAGCCCCACTATTTTAAGCAACTAAAAATGTTATAACTCGCAAAACCAAAAACCCAAATTAAATTCTGATTACATCATTAAATTTATTTCAATAAATCCTTCAAAAATAAATCTCATATGGATATATTTAGACAAAATTATAGGTAGGTGTTGATATTTCTTACACGATCCAAATTAGGAAGGCGAAAAAAAAAAATATATATGGGATATCTATCTAATCATGTTAGCTTGGATATGGAATTAATCTCATGATCCAACAAAGCGAAGTTAGGCGGTGTTAATAGTGAGATATAAACTTAGCATCATTATCCATAGTGGAGTTAATCTCACCAGGATATGTACTCAAGGTATACCACTCATTTCTAGGCATTACCTACACACTAGTCCTCACACCCTAGCAATAACGCTCAAAGAAATGCGGGTATGGTATTCTTGATAGGCCTTGATAAAAGAATGAACATGATATCCGCAAGCGCATAGATAGAAATACCATCGTAACACTTCACCGGGAGTAATCCGGTATCGTATTTATATTTTACCACGAGGGGAAAGGGAGTCTATGGAAAGTAGAGAGAAAAGGGTAATGCTTTAGATTGTGATTTACTTATGAGATCCACTTGCGGTTGTATAATGCGAGTAGCCATATGCATCTAACATTACTCAACAGGATAAGTCACAAGATAAAGATAATTGAATAAATGATAACTACCCAAGTCTAAGATCATCATATGCCACTAGTATCATACGAGCTATTAGCATGTTATAGAAAGAATAGAAAGAATATTCTTATGATACTCCTAATAATATGTCAATGAATACTAAAATTAGTGCAATACATCTAGCTATCATGGCAATGTTGCATTACATCTATACATGGTAAGCATTACCAATGTCAACCAAGGACAAAACTTGATCATCACCGTAATTAAAGCTCAACTAGTCCTACATTCGAGGGTGGATTCCAAGGACTCAACACGACCGTCACTCCCGCGATCTACCACACGGCTCCGAATGTAGGGTGCAATTGCGAATAAACGTTGTATAAACACCACGTTTACACATTGCTTATCACCCACATAGTGATCATCTACGTGGATGCTATACAATTCCATGCATAAGATATAAGACAAACTTACTAAACTAAACATATAATCATAGCATGCATGGATACATATCAATAAGAATATAATCATAATATAGATCAAAGTCATAACAATAGTGTATCGATAATAATACTTACGGATCGAATACAAGAGCTAAGTCACAAGAACGATGCTCCTTCTACTTCTTGACTATCGTGAACTCAAGATGAACTTGATCTTCCTCTAGAACTAGCTAGATAGCTAACTACTTCTAATATGATGAACTATGGCTTAGGTCTAGACTTGGTTGGACTTGATGAGAATTGATAATGACTTGGTATGAATTAGTAATGACTTAGGTTTCACCACGGGGTCGTGGTCTTCTTATATAGGACTTGGCGATGAACATGGACCCTTAGATCAAACCGACCTTCAATAACGGTGTAGATACAACCTCAAGGTCGGGTGGTAAACCGACATAAAAATGTGAGGCTGATAGGAGGGACCCACCCGGCGGCCTAGTTGGCACCGGCGCGGCCGCTGGTGGGCATGCCACCTCGGCTTCCCGCTTTCTTCTGGTGTCCTCTCGTACCTTCTAGAGTGTTTTAGTCCACTTTTCGGGTTGAGTTACTTGACAGCTTAAGTCTTGTCATCATATGTGATGTATATTCCTAACTTTCTCCATTCTTCTCTCGCATTTATCCGTTAAGTCCCCGGAAAGTCACAGTATCACCAAAACTGTGGAAATATATTAGTTAGACCCCTAGACTTATGTTGACATCTAACTTAAGCCCTTATTTCATGTCAATTGACTTATAATATTATGCTATAACAAAGTTAACAAAAGAGGGCTCCACTAATGATAGTTGGTATATAGAGTAAAGATATAAAGAAGAGATGTAAAAGGGAGATAGTGTCTTTGAAAGGAGGGAATTTTGATGACTAGGATGTATAGAGGAAATATATAGAGAAATAGTAAATAGAGAAACATGAGTGCGATACTCTTAGACCTCTTGTGGCGATGTAAGGCACATGGAGATCCCCATTAATTTTCACTAACACCGAATAAGGTCACACAACGCATGACGCCAAGGATCGTGCTTGTGCAAAGCCAAGCTTTTGTAGCACCTCTCCAAATAGCTCCAGTCTACCTGATCGCTTCATCATGTCGGTTTTTTTCTGCAAAAAGGGGTCTTAGCCTAAATTTTACATGCATGCATGCAGGGGTATTTTAGCCCGGCTCAGTCACAAAACAGTGAAATAACATTTTTTTTGGCTACTTTGCCTTCTACCGAGCAGAGGTAGAGCCAGAAATGGCTATGAGGGGCCAAGCACTAAGTGATAAATTATAGGAGGAGCAATTATAAAAAATACATCAAATACATAGTAGAATCTTATGTACATAAGAGATTTCACCAAACATAGGAGGTGCCAGGCCCCCTAGCCCCCCTCCCTCCGCCCCGGTACGGAGGGAGTATAATCTAAAAGATTGTGTCATTCTAGCTTATTATGCCACATAAAATGGAACGGGGAGAGTATCAAAGATGCTTGTCATTCGCCAATGGTGGGGACGGTGGAGATCTGAGGGCGTCGGTGCCGCCCAAAGGTCAAGTTCTTCGCGGGCTGTGTTGCATGCCAGCCATGGATCTATCGAGACGCGCTTCCGCCATGGGCTCCGGCCAAAGCGCGGCGTGTGCTTTGTGCGACCAGGAAGACGAGTCCATCGACCGCTTATGCATCGCCTTCTCGTGTATGGCATTAACTGCATGCCTGGGTCGGCCTCGCCCACCTCTGCCCGTCCACAGACTCCTCGCTTGCTGAGTGGTGGCTGCAGGTGCGTGCCGGTACTGCAGACTCGGACACGCCTTCTACTCCGTCGTGCTCCTCGTGGTCGCGGATCATCCGGAAGGAGAGGAACACGCATTCCTTCGACGCCCGGCGCCGGGTCCCACCCGCCGCACTTGTAGATGCTATCACGCGGAGTCTTGGGTGGACGCTGGATTCCGTGGAGGGGCACCTTGTCGCACGCTGTGAGCTAGCCGTCTTCGGTTGCTGCTCTTGTCGCACATTTCTTTATCTCTCAAAGATAATCGTAAGCACCACCGCTTTATTCGGGCGCCGTTGTTATGTGTTTTCGTCTAGTGGGCTCCCGAGCATTTCGCTAAGGGTGCCTACTAGGATGTAATCGAATTTTTCCACTTTAGTGCAGTACGGGTAAAACTTTTTATGGCAAAAAAATACTGTCATTCTATTTTGCGTCTTGCTATTGAAAGGACGTCTTCGCGAGGTCAGGCGACAGGGCAGTCGCGGCCGCAGCCCGACCACGGTCGCCGGGAGCAACTCGATGGGAGAAGCGCAAGATGAGCGCTTCCGAATCCGTCTCCAAAGTCAAACTGCCCCAAGAACCGTTGCCAGCTGCGGGCGTCGTGCGTGCCTCTCACCCATTTTGGCCGGCCCCGCGACGAGCGCGCCACCACCCCCGCCTCTATTTCTTTAGCCGCCCGGCCATTTGTCTCCAGCATCGCCCTCCCTCTCCGCCTCAAGGCTCTCCTCTCGGAGGTACGTACGTGCGCGCTGCTCCTTTGCCTCACCTCCTCCTCCATCCCTAGCTGCGCATCCTTCCGATCTAGCCATTCTAGGTGCTTGCTCGCCGAAGGAATCACGAGCGTTTTGTTGGTGGTGGTGGTACATTGGCCTCACTGCGTGTTCATCGTTCTTGTGCTCTGTTCTATGTATGCACACGTTTTAGGTATTAATTGGTGACATCATTGCTAATCATCAGGTATCCGATTATTTATCTCCTTAATACGAGGGAATATATGTTTTGAAAACATACTAGTTATCTAACTGCACAAAAGAGAAAAGTCACCCTAAAAGTTAATGTTTCTAATCCTACCACCTGGCATCGAATCAGATTATATCTGCTGTATTATTACCACAATGAAATATTCAGCACATTATTCCTCAAAAAATTGATCATGTGTGATAGCATAGCATTTGATTGGTGCAATGGTGATGGTGTTTTTTTTGAAAGTTAATTGTCCATTTTCCCCATCACTTTAATCTTTCCGGTTAACCTTGTCGGCGCGTGGAACTCAATACGATCTCTTCTTTCTTTTATCAGGTCCGATAGGGCAATAATGGCAGAAGTCCTATCAGGATCTCATGAACACCATCTGAGCTCTGGTGAGTATGGATGTAATTAAATGTCGTAACTATTATATTGTTGACTGAGATAGATAATACTTATCTTGCAACAGCACTTTCTTTCTTTGTCCTCATCAAAAAAAAAAAAAAAATAAATAATAATAATAAAAAAAACTTGTGATATTCCTGTAATGTCTGAATGAGTACACAGTGGGGTTTTATTGAAAAGTTGCACTAACACACTTTTCCTTTGCTTGCCTAATCAGGGACAATTCAACATAATCCTTACAATTCAAATTTAGTCCCTAAAATTGAAACTTCGCAGAATTGACTTATCTAGAAATGTTATCTGCAGCCTTAGATGGACACTATGACGAGAAGAGAAAATCCAATGTGGAATACTCAGAGGATGAAAAGAAAGCTGTGATCGCATCTCTGAAAAAGAAGGCTTTAAAGCGCCTCACAGAAGTTTAGGCATTCCATGAAGAGGGGGAGGAAGAGCAGCAAGGTCATGTCCGTCTCAATTTTGGATGACCGTGAACCTGAGGAGGTGCAGGCTGTGGATGCCTTCCGCCAGCTTCTTGTACTTGAAGAGCTCCTACCATCACAGCATGATGACTACCACATGATGCTAAGGTGTGTGATGTAGTAATTATTGTATGGTTGCATTTTCATGTGTGGCAGCATTGCTGAAACTTGGAATGATGAAGATTTCTGAAGGCAAGAAAGTTTGATATTGAGAAGGCAAAGCAAAATGTGGTCTGATATGCTCAAGTGGAGAAAGGAGTTTACGCAGATTCCATTCTCGAGGTAACTATAACTGCCAGAGTTTGCTAAAATCAACTTCATTTCCATCATCAATATTTACAGGCTACTTGTTCATAAACTTTTCTAACATTTTTCTTTTCTCTAATGCAATCTTAGGAATTCGAATTCGAAGAAGCTGACAAGGTTGCAGAATGCTACCCTCAAGGTTACCATGGGGTTGATAAGGAAGGCAGGCCTGTCTACATTGAACGGCTTGGACAGATCGATGTGAATAGGCTAATGCAGGTCACTACAATGGATCGCTTTGTCAAGAACCATGTCAAGGAATTCGAGAAGAACTTTTCTGTCAAGTTCCCTGCTTGCTCAATCGCTGCATGGCGCGCCATATTGATCAGAGCACAACAATTCTTGATGTGCAAGGAGTGGTATGTATGTATTTACAAATTGGTCACTACAGCGGTTTCAATTTTTCAATGAGTAACCAAAGACACATTTTCAGGGGATGAAGCAATTCAGCAAAGCTGCAAGGGACCTCATTGGTATGCTTCAGAAGATTGATGGTGATAACTATCCAGAGGTAATCCCTTTGATATGTGTTTTGTATTTAGACATTTTATCTGAATTTTGTAAACAATAATGTTCTTACCATGCTAGTTATCTTCTCTTTGGTGCTAGACCTTGTGCCGGATGTTCATCATTAATGCAGGCCAGGGATTCCGGCTTCTATGGGGCACAGTGAAGAGCTTTCTTGACCCAAAGACCACTGCAAAGATTCATGTATTTTTTTTTTTTCATCTTTTTTTAGTTTTATTCTTTAGCTATGATTCCAGTACTCAATTAGAATATCATCCTCATATTTCTACAGGTTCTGGGTAACAAGTATCAGAGCAAGCTTCTTGAGGTGATTGATGCTAGGTAGGAAACCAGTTCTCTAATTTATAGTTATTAGCTCTACTGAACTCCGACAACTAACTTCTATGGAACATTTGCCCACTGAAATATACACACGTTTCTGTTATTCAGTGAGTTGCCAGAAATTTTTGGTGGAACTTGCCAGTGTGAAGGTGGTTGCATGAAGGCTGACAAAGGCCCTTGGAAGGATCCCGAAATCATGAAGGTGAGGACTTGTCTAGTCTGGTCCTTTGACCTCAACTTTGTCGCCTTGGATATAAATCACGAAGTTTTTAAGAAGGCACTAACTCAATATTCCTAACGTCACTTTGATATGAAGATGGTTCAAAGTGGTGCTGGGAGGTGTGGATCACTCAGTACGGCCTCTTTTGAGGCTCAGGAGAAAATGATTTGTGAAGATGACATGTATCCTAAGGTACGGAAAGACAAAGAAAACAACTTTCATGTTTGCAATGGTTGTATTTATTCCTATCTTTTTAATGTTTTTTAAATGAAGAAACAAGCTTTATTTGATGGGGAGACACAACTAGCTGAGATGGTCAGCGTTCTCAGCCACAGAAAATTTGCCGCAGCCTAATTGAACATCCTCAGTTATCACCTGTTCACGAGATCTTATCCCCACTTTACTTCCTGTAAGTCATTCTTGTTATGATTGTTGATCTTTGATAATGAACAAAGACATTAATAGTGCAAAGTTTATAGTTAGAAACTTGGTGTTGAACCTCAACATCCAACTTAAACGGATTGCTAGCTGAGAACTCAACTTAATCTCAATAATCCTACACTTGCGACGTACTCATTTTTTTAATTTCTGGTGAACTGTTTCAGAGCCCTGGATCACCCTATTCTTGTGATGTCCCAATGGTTGAAAAGGCCATAGACGCCATCTGCAAGAGCCAGGGAACACCACCAGATGAGAAGCTTGCCATCACCAAAGGTTGGCACCACCACTACAAGTTTATGAATGAAGAAACTTTTGACAAATTAGTGATACTCCCAGCTTCCTTTCACTGAGAGACTGACTAAACATTATTCTTTATCAGCTATTATAAATGCCTCTGATGGATCCAAGCCCCCACTCTATGCTGGCATCATAGCACTTATGATGAGCATTGCAGCGATGGTCCGTGTGACTCGCAACATGCCTCTTGCGGCGTACTTGGTGCTGCCATAGGTGGAGCCAAGCCTGCTACCCTCTCAGAAAGTAAATCAAAAATACAAGAGCGGCAGCGATCCAAGCTATCAGAAGAGGATGTGAAGGATGCCGCTCTCTGCAAAGCGCCTCGCCGTGAGCTTGAGGAGAAAGGTCATCGCACTCCTAACAAAACCTGGATCAATGCCTGTTGATAAGGAGGAGATTCTGCAGGCTGCTGTCACCCGCGTTAGTGCACTGGAAGAAGAGCTTGCAGCTACAAAGAAGGTATCATCTGCACCTTGCTGGAAAACCATGTTTTACCACACCATAACCACATACTATGTAATTACTAATTTTAGTTATTATGTTAGTTTCAGAACTTTCTGTATCAAAAACAATAACCCTGAAACACTACGAAGTATACGATTACAGCATATTTGTGAACTAACTAACCTGTTTACAAACTTGCTTTGGCTTGAGTTTTTGCAGACCTTGCAGGAGACTCTTGAGCGTCAAATGGAGATCGTTGCATACATTGAGAATAAAAGAAGAAGAGAAGCAAGGTAATCAAATCTCATGACATAGCATTTTGAGCCCAAAGCACTTACAGCTGTGATGAGTTTTCCTGAATACAAAACAACGTTTTTCACTTAACCATAATTTACATGCAAATCAATCTGGATTGAAGACACTTCACACTTGATTTATGTTCTCTGAAACTATATATATGATTCCTGAGCTTACCGCCGAAGTTTCATTATCTCATTTCATCAAACTAACATTGCCTTTGAATTGTGCCTGCAGCGTTTGTTTCGTTGGTAGAAGCAAACAACACTAAACTGTGATGAGAAAAGGTTTTGCGTGTGATGGAAGTCAGCTGGTGTTTGCATATGCCGGCATAACTGCGATTCTGGTGTAACATATAATGTTCTTTATTCTTCTTTTTATTCCCTTGTTGCATCAAATTGTGCCTTACCACGTCGATGTGTTGCCAAATTGTCAGTCCCTGATATGATCAAATCATAGATGGACGGACTGCTGATTATTTGCAATATAAATATATCACCATAAACTACGTGCGAACGTGCGGCCTTTGCTGCTAACGTGCTGCCCCTCTGTTCTTTAATCTCTACTGACTTTTTCAAGACAACAACGGAGGGGGTGAGAGCCCCACATGAATTCATTCCATTGATGCCAGCAAGCCGGTACATGGAAATTGCCAAAGGCAAATAGTTTTACAACACAGTAGGAATGGGAGATTACAACATCATAAAACATAAATCACAGCACAAAGACAACAGCTAGGGTAATCTTAGACCAAGCTGAAAGTCACCAATGGATCGGCCGATTTGAGCCACCGCTCCACATACTTGTTGGTTTCACCATGCCCTTGTGCCCCTCGCAGACCATTCATAGCTACGCCGCCGCTGCTGCCCTCCCTCCGAGAAACCAACAATGAAATGGGGGCTAAGAGTGGTGTCAACACGCTGCATACGTGGATTGCCGGACACGGAGACCACTCTTCAGCCGATGAGGATCCTCCAAGACAACGGATCCTCCAAAGCAACTAGGCCCACGCATTACACCACCGTCCAACGCCATCGATGGGGAGGAAAAACTTGAGGGGAATGGCGGCAGCGGTGGAAACACCACCCGAAATTTAATTTTTAACCAATCAAGGAAAGTGTTGACGGAAAGGTAGACGTACGGAGGAGGACACTCACAAAACATCGGCAACCCACTCAACCACTAGGGCCGGACTCGCCCGGATCGGAGCAAAGAGCAAGGTAGGCACTCACAATAACAAGATAGGGTGGGAGAGCGGCCGAGAGAACACAAGGTGCGTGAGTTAAGCCACAAGTAGGTATGCTTGCATCGATGCCTTCAAGAAGGGAAGTGACGCCACGCGCCACCATCGATTATTTCAGCACCATGCTCATTAGGGATTTTGCGCAGAGTTGCCCAACGGGCATACAATGGCTCCACGGGAAATGACGCAAGGCGCGCCATCGCCGCCTGCCTAAAACAATCCGCATGGGTTTTTCACCCAGATTTCCTATGTATGGAAGAGGCCAAACCAAGTAGACGGCGGCGTGGAGCCAAAGAGGAGCAGCGGGCCACATCCCCCCATCCGACGCATGGAAGGTCCTTCAGGGAGCAGCGCGCCGTCTGGCGCATAAACGCCGTACCACCCCGCTAGCCTAGGCACCGCAGCGATCCGAAAAGCCAAATCCAGGGCATCACCGAATTTGGGCCTGTGTGGTGCGGGTTGCCTCCGCGCTTGAAGCGAATGCCTCCCGGTGGGTGACGGCGTGACCCTGGTCATCTCTAATATGGATTGATAGTGCTGCGCTCTAATGTTTAGTAGCATGTAGCGATTGTAGGACAAATATAAGGCCTTGGCGTAGAGCTTTTAGCTCACACCTCACGAGAATCCGTACCAGTTTTTTTTTAAAATATCTTAGACTTCTAATTTTAGAGTTTTTCATGAGTTTTTCAAAAGAAACCACAATGTTCACTGTTACTTCTCAAATAACACCCTTGAATCACTCAAAAGGTGTATGATTACTTACCAAGGTGTAGCATGAGGTTGCCTTCTTTTGTTTCATCCTACATTTATCAGGCTTATGTGGAGCTCAAGCAAGGTTGCATAGTTTGTATAGTCAAAAAAAAGGATTCAAGGAGAAAATGTCATAGACCTAAATCAATGATGCAAGTGTGTGAATCATGATACATGGGGATATAATGCTTTCTTTTTTATTTGGTATGAGCACCCTCTAGCTTATTCCCTTGAGACATGGTTATCACTTTTCGAGATGTGGTTTGTTTGACCCATATCCTGGCGCCAAAAAGTAGTCATGGGGCCTGAATTTGTCGCGGCAAACGGCGTTGTGCGAGAACCATTGCTGGAGGTGTGTCCAGAATGCTTGCATGATGATATTGTGGGTCATTCCACCCCCCCCCCACTACCACTTGGTTCGTGAGTGCAATCTTGAATCACGAAAAAAGGCATACACTAAGTGCAAGGGTTCTGTTGGTGGCAATACACTAGCAGAACCAAAATTTTGTTCATTCTCATTAACCAATCATATGCACAAATTACATTGATGAAATAATAAAATAGAGTGAAATATACATAAGTGCCTAAGTTATTATGAAAAGGGGGCCTAAGATGCATAAGGAGATGGTGGAAGGAGGGGAGGTCCTCCTCCCTATGGCTTTGGCGAGACACTTCATTTTTGCATCTACCGCGATCTTCATCTTCAAACGCCTCGTCGGATCGCCTTAGAGTACCTTGTGGAGCGCGGTGGCTCTCGAAGATTCTTTTAAACTCCTCAAAGGTGAGCGGAGGGATCGGCACCTGCTGCCTTGCCACTGGCCTACCGCCAATGATCTTGTGGTTTTTCGTGAAGGTGTGTCGGAGGTGTGTAGGAGTTGGTATACTCCTCACTAGACACATCCCTCGAATAGATGGTGATTCTCCACCTTGGGACCCTTCTCCTTGAGCTCCAATCGATCCTTAGTGGTCCTCTTGGGCATTGCTGTCCGAGATGATGGCTTTAGAGGTCTCTCCATGGCGTTAGTGATATCATAGTAGTGCCATACAAAACTAGCAGGCAAAAAAATTAGCCAAGATTATTCACAAAATCAAAAAATTAACAAGCATGTCTCTCTTTATGGGAAGCATAATAATTAATCAAAAAATGGATGTATCGTCAGTAGGGTTTTTAAAATACATTTTGATGGCATAATCTTACCTCTTAAAGCCAAAATGTTTCAAAATGCATAATCTCCTACCTCTACTTCGTATGATTTTGCCTCCAAGTAAGCTCCCAACTTAAGTGATATGCATATAGTTGTCACATGGAAAAAAAGAAGGCTTTATAAGAAGTCGGTTTTAGGGGCTGAGTTCCATTCACTAAGAGGATTGGACCTGCAATTTTTTTTTATGCTTGTTTCTATTAAGATTAAGAAATCTAATCATAAAGAAATTACATCCATTTGTAGAGTCATAAGACTGATAAAAACCACACTTCGAGGAGGTAGTTCTTGTAATAGAACCATCGACCCAATAGATATATTTTTAAGAGTGATTTTTCTTAAATGTAACCACCCCTAAAATTGCTTTCTGCTAGGGTAGTTGGTGACCCACATGCTATTTGTCCTAGTTAGAGGTCGCCTTCACGTGTTCCGCCTCTAGAAATAATTGGAGTTAGGGTCAACACACAAGAAATCAATGCAAGAGGAAAAACATGTTTTTTGGCTTAATAGCTTATGCGTCACATGGTAATTCAAACATGGAAGAAACTTTGGTTCACCTATTCTTGAATGCCCTTTTAGTCAGTGGGTGCTGGAGTCTAATTGGAATCATCCGAATCTCAATCTCCACCACTTGGATATGGTAATTCAGTCCATATTGGATTTTTAGCTCTGCAATTTTCAGGGGAAATTTTTGATAGCGGCTTGTTGGTCAATTTGGAATTCCGAAAATGATCTCATTTTTTGAAAACAAGCCATGCTCTGTGCTACGTAGATGATCCACTTCAAGAACAAGTTGGCTTTGATTTGTATCAAGGCCAAACCTAGCCGTCGCGGGCCCCTAAAACAGTGGTTAGAGAATATCAATTAATGTATTTTTGCTTTTCTTCTGAGCTTTGATAGCTCTTTTTTGCACAGCTTGTGCACTTATAAAAGTACTTTTTTATTATCAATGAATAAAGATGGTGTTTCCGACTGATTCCCCTAAAAAGAAATAATTGGAGTCGGCTGTAAAAAAGATTTGTGTAGTAGTGTCAATTTGAAAAATAAATGCACAATGCGAGCACGTCTAGATTCAAATCCATGTCACTTGGGACTTTGCTGTACAATTTGTCCACGCCAAAATGTGAACTGTAGTCCTGGTGTATGTATGTATATCCCTGTGTGTCCAATACTTTGTTAAGTGTGTTAACAGTTGAGAAAGCAACAAATGCAGGACCAGTTCACATAAGGTGGCTGGTGGGGAGACCGTTTTGTCCGCCCACAAATAATTCCAGACAACACACATGTACGTAGTGTACGTACAAATTGCCATGGACAGGCGGACAGATCTCAAACGGAGAGAGAGAGAGAGGGGTTCAAGGTCCAAACTGACGCTACAAATCTCGGGTCAAAAGGGGCCTTGTGGTCTCTCTCTCTCTCTCTGTGTGTGTGTGAGAGAGAGAGAGCTCATAGGAGCAGGTGAGTACTCCTGGGCCATGGCCATGGAGACATGCATGGTCCATGCACGCAAGACACAGGCGAGAATGGATTCCTTCCTACAGAAGTTGCGAGAGACAAAAAGACAGGACAGTGAGAGAAGATGGGCAAACAGTGATGAAGGGGGCGTCCACCCTTTTAGAGCTCGATCGAATCATAAGGCCATCATGCATAGATCCCCATCTCGCGCGCGCCCCTTGTTGAAAGTTTTCGCCCGCAACCTAATCTCTGTGCACGTGATTCTATCATGCCATTACAGTTTACAGTATTGCATGCTGAGGTACATATGGAAAGGATTAAGCGGTCACCCATCTTAGCTTTTTCTTCAGCTTCCGGGTGATTATATATTGACCGTTTTCCCCTTTTTTTGAATCCTCTGTTCCTCTTTAGCGTGCTTCTAAAGCTGAATGCTCAGTAAGGATAAGCGGAATGGAAATATTCGAACTGAGAACCGTGTCGTTTTCTGCATTTAATCACGTCCGGGTCGTATTTTCTTATCCGACTTTTTCCGTTTTTAGTTTTAGAGTATTTCAAATGTAAAATGAAAACAGTTGAGGAGTTTTATTTGGGGTGCAGCGTTTTCTACTACCTTTTAGCTCGAATATTTCGAATTCAAAATTTGAATTTTTATTTATTAGATCGTTCTTTGTCTAAAAGCAATTCACGCATAAAAGTGGACCTTGCGATGGTCAGAGTCACATTATATAGGCAGCACACCCCCATCAGCCTCCTAAGTTACGCCCGAGTGGGACCAATCACCTAAATGCAGTGCTGCATTGGCTGTACTCCCCAGCTTCATCGCGGCCCATTATTGTGTTGCATATGATTAGACTGACGAAAGAAAGTGCTAGATGGACCAAAATGATAAGTTTGCTCTGTTACACTCAAAAATTGCGAAATGACACTTATTAATTTTTTGTATGCATTCTTGGTCGATATTCCTATTGAATTTTCTTATATGACGTGTTAGAAGTAATCCACTTTCGAATTAGTTTGTTTTCGAAATTCCACAATTCCGTAAGTTCCGCGTTAGTTTTTAGTGTCGGATGTACCGTTTTAGCTTTGGATTTCATATTCAAAATGTAAAAGTAGAAAGCAGTTGTAAAGGATTTTCTAGATTCGACGTTTCATCCTTAAATTTTAGGTGAAAAGCAAAGAACAGGCAAGTATGCATTTACATCAGAAGCCAGAAATAAACGGCCTCCACCGATCGAGCCACCGATCCTGTCTATTTTATATATAAATAATCTAGGGTATCATGGAATAAATGCTTTTATGATCTGACTATTGGACCGTTCACCTCCTTCCTCTTTTAATCCAATACCTTATCTATCTCTATTTATATCCTTACATAAAGCTCATTTTTATTATTATGATTCTATCTCAACATGCATGTCATCCACGTCATCTCTCACTAATAGTGCCATATCATACCACTAACTTTCATTTTATTCTTTGCAAGAGTTATCCCACTCACACCTCTTCTTAACTTTTCCAATCAATACTACAGGGTATCTTTTTAGCAGCTATATATTACCAAAACCATCTGTCGCGTCTTTGGAATTGGGCCAGCCATGAGACTAAAAAGGGGCTTTAACCGGCCCGCGGTTAGCCGGGGAAAAGAAGGAGGAGGTATTACCTGCCTTGCTTGGGCAAGAGGGCGGCGCGCCAGCTTTCCACCACCCGCCTCTCCATCTCACGCCTTAGGTTAAGTCATCAAGTTAGGATTAAATTAAGACTTTTTGGTGTGCAAGGGATATTCCAACTCTATAAAGAAATCCCTTATTAAGAAATAAATATGATTGCTTGTAAAAAGGTATTCCAACTCTATAAAGGGAAACGCTTTAGAGATATTGCTTAGATTACAAGAGTCCACTAGGGAAGGGGCTATATAAGTAAAGGGAATTACATGTCTCTTGGAGAAAGCAAGCAATAAAGAGTACTTTTGTACCCCTCTCTCTCAGCACATGCCGCCCCTCCCCCCCTCCGTCGCGCCGCCCGCTTGTGCCTTATGCATACCTGCTCCTACCGCCGCCCCTCCCTCTCCCTCCCTCCTTCCCCAACCCGGCCCCAGGCCACCACCGCCCGCCCTACACCATGTCGTCACCGCCAAGCTGCGCCCGGCGTGTCACTTCGATTCAATCTTCGGTTTGTGACACCATCCACAGGGTAGTGCCCATTCCTTGGGCATCATGCGATGTAGCACCTCTCTATAATTCTTGTTTCGTATTATGTCGGTTTGCTCCATGTGTTGTCCACAGGAATTCAGCTTGAGTACAATGCAAGACAATGAATTATGTTTCTTTTCTCTATTTCTTGACAGTCAGCATATTCTTTGAGACTCCACGGAAATTGTCCTCCTCCCATCAGGTTCTCCAGTTGTCCACATTCTTTATATATTTAGCAATTTTTCTTTTTTTTGAAGAAATATACCTACAAAATTTGCCAATCCTGATTTTTTACCATCACCGGCCTCCAAAACGACATCCAGATGTAGGATATATAACGTACTTCCTCTCAACTATTTCACCCACATCACGTTCGAGTATGGCTTCTATGCATGAGAATGCGGCCTTTTTGCTGCATATATATAAATCGGTTTCTAGATTAAAGTTTCATATTGAAAAGTTTGTAACCTCAAAGTTTTATAGCTCCTATGGCGCAAAATAGCTTCAGTACAGTCCTATGGCTGCGATATACGGGTATGCAATTGTTCAACTGGCACTGATTCATGCAGCTGCAGACGAAGTCATCTGTGAAACACTGTTCCTCCCCTCCTGTAGCCTGCGTGATCTCTGGCTCCTCATTCTCGACCAGGCCAACGTAGCCGCGCTGGCCCTACCGGCGAGTCTCTCCAAAAGTTTGTGGGGCCACCATTGCATGCTGGGCCCACACCTGATCTGTGTGCACGGCAGGGGACAAGGCGGTGAGGGGCGTGATGAAGGCCGTCCCGTTTCTTCCCGGCCAGTCTCGATCGCCACTAACAAAGGACGTTTTCTCACGAAAGAAACAACCATACGTCCCTTCCATGCAAACTGTAATGTCAATGTTTCGTCATTACGTACCACCCTGTCCGTCCCAACATGCCGTTTGCAGCTGAGAGGGAGACGATGACACTTTATTATGGGATGATGATGTACATGATGTAACTGTGTATATTCACAGAAGACATGCGAGTACATCATAATAATCTTTTGTATACAGTGTGACGGATCTACATCTTCTCATCGGGTCGCCGACCCCAGCCAGTTTTTAGCGATTTGGGTGCTCCTGCTACTTTTTAGTTTGTATCTACCCAACAAAAGCGTCTAAACTAGAACTCTATAGTATATAATAATATTTGTACTCTTGAAAAATTGGGACCTGTGTGTCATTTGAGGCCTTCAGTTCCTCCTAGCTTGTCCATCATCTACCTCCCTCAGCAGCTGCCTCTTGCCCATAATCTTCCTCATGCTCTCATTCCAGCCTAAGCTAGAGGGAGCCCACATAATCGTCCACACCCATTGTTAGGCCCATGTTTGTCACTACTATAGAATTGATTTGTGTAGAAACCTGCGCTTCATGGTTGTGTCTCGCTTACGGCCACCTTTATAGTGTCAGTGCACCAGGGCCCCAATAAGTCAACTACCTCCATAAAGTATGTAGTAGTAGAGGCACGGAAATATCATCAGTACCCTAGAAACCCATTGCGGTGATGGTTAAGTATGCCATCATCTGCCCTATAAGAGCATATTTGCCTTAGAGGCGGGGTGGGCGGCACCCTAGGAATCTATGATTTTAGGGGGTAGGTTTTGTTTGGGGGTGGGTGAAGTGTCCGGCTTGCCCTCTACAAAAATTTGTTTCTAGGTGTGGCTGAAGACAGCCCTAAAAGACACATGATTTGTAAGGTTAGTTTTTGAGTAGATCCCTTGCTTAGTCGTCTATGTAAGACTTTCGCCGGTCATATGCGGTCTGGAATATATTGGTGTGCTC